>JAHZND010001436.1:0-17664 GCA_027744115.1 Acrocyrtus sp. NNG-2020 | reverse complement strand
CACAAACACAGACAGTGGACAGTACACTTTAGTAAAGTGAAATACCTGTTTTCAAACTTTGGAGCGGCAATATATGCTCTATGAGAGTGATGAATGCATAATTTCAAAGCGGTAGAACAAAGGCCTTTCAGACGTTTTTTTATTTCCTTCCTATAATCACAGCTATTCGATCTCTGTGATGGAATACATGTCCACGTCGGTTTGGTTCATTCCACCTGTCCATGTACATAATTAATTAGCCTTTACCATTGAATTGGATACCTTGTTTCGGGCTCGATCATCGATGGTGGAATAAATGGAGTAATAATGATCTGCAAAATAATGAGCATAAAAGCTGTTTTTTTTATTCCACGATCGATCAATGAATCTTAAGCTTACAGATGCATCCTCATTATTCCTCACCATCATTGTGTTCTGTCTACGATTTGGATTCTATCATGAGCCCTATTCCTGCTAGAGCGAAATGCTAGTTTCCATAATATGATTGACACGTTTACAGCTCCCCCTCCAACTGGAACAATTAACACTTAAAATTCATTGTCATTCTTCGCCTGCATTGCATTACATTGACTCATTGAGTAGGGCGTAGGAATGTTTGTTGTTGGTGCCGACTAACTTGGGTGGCTAACTGTTTATGTTAAAGAATGTTGAGAAGATTCTTATGATGCAATGAACATACCCAAACCCAATACACAACAACTTTTCTGCTCCCAATCAACAAACTAGGACTAGTCTGCCCAACTAAAATAATATCAATGTTTTTATAGCATAGTCCATTAAAATTGGAGATTTTACTAGCAGCAGCTTTATTACCTACAGACAATGCAGTGCGCATTATTAGGAAGATTTTTTTTATTATTCTGAAGACTCAACTGAAGACAGCAGACAACAATGCATAATAATTTTCATACGATTTTCTTGTATGTACCTAGATCTAGTAGAACGTTTAGCTTCACAGAACTTTTCGTTTATTTCATTTCATTAAAACATTTATTACGTACATCACATTTTTGTATTCATACAAATGAAACAGCAAACAGCATTGAACTGTATTAACATTGCATTGCAAGCATTGCATATTGCACCTATTAATTTCTAGCAAAAGCTTCAGCACTTCAACTTCAGCAGAAAAGCATTACTGAAGCTCTCTTTTGTCGCTAGATTTGGCTCGCTTACGCGTCAAAAAAAGATTTCTGTCTACTCATCACGTTGGAGACTGCTGTGTTTCTTATATGCGAGTACTCCTGCAAAGTTCATTGCATTGCATGTATTAGTCTGCTTTGCACTTGTGTAGCAAAAGCAGAAAAAAGGAACATCGAACACTATAAAAAAGGGAACAGTTTTTTCAGTTGTTGACTTCGTTTCGGGGTGTAAAGGAGGAAGGTTGAGATTGAAAAGACGACCTCTTTTAATTATTAATCCAAAGGTTTTTTTAACTTGTAACATCTAAACTAACTAGTTAGTTTGCAGAGTTAATTACAAAATTCTCGTTTTGTGATCTCAAAAATTTGAAAAAAAGACCAGAGGAGTGAGACGAGTCCAAAAAAAAAGTAAGGATGCACTTCCTTGTTTTAATGTAGTCATTAGTTGATAGTTGTGTGATGCTGCTGGAATAGCTGGAAATCCAGTTCGTAAATTAATTACTTGATAATTTACGAAATCCCTTTTTTTAAGTGCGCAAATATAAATTGCGGATTTGCTAGTTGGCCGTGTTTAATTTTTGTACCTCGTAAGCGTGAGGTAAATTAACTAGTTTAGATGGTTTTTCTTCTCTCAGCAGTTGTGTCTAAGTCTAGTCCTAGTGTAGGTCACTTTTATTTTGGGGACTATATATTTTTTTGATAAGATTTATCCCCGTTGGATTTTCAGTGTTATACAATTTTAGAAATACTCAAATTCAAAATTCGGATGTTTGTCACTTTGTGTTTTTTGAATTTGTTAGTTAAATTTAAATAAATAGCTTAACTAGTATAAATAAAAATAATATGAATAATGTATAATTTATTTTTGTTGATTGCGCTCTATAATCATTAGTCATAAATTGCATTGAAAATTAATTAATTGTATTATTATTGTCTAAAAATAAATACTTGTTTATTGCAGATCTAGACACTTAGGGAGAGTGTAAGCTGTACCAAGACCAATAGGCTTACTAACTTCAAAGGAAGTATGTCCAAGGTCGATCCTACTAGCGTTCACTGTAAGGAGCATCCGGATGCTCCACTTGTTGAAGATTACAGAGCTGGGGATCAAATTTGCTCTGCATGTGGCCTTGTTGTGGGGGATAGGTATTTATTTTTTCTTTACTGTTAGCTTGGTTAGCTTTTAATTTAAGGATCAGTTTTTTTACTATATGTATGGTGCGTACTTGTAGGGTCATCGATGTTGGATCTGAATGGCGAACATTTAGCAATGAAAAGGCCGGAGCGGATCCTTCTCGTGTCGGAGGGCCGGAAAATCCCCTGCTCAACGGTTCAGACTTAACAACAATAATAGGCGGAGGACGAGGAGAAGCTGCTTTTGATGAATTTGGTGTAGCAAAATATCAGACTAGAAGATCAATTTCCAGTTCAGACAGAGCCTTATTAAACGCTTGTAAAGAAATTGGCCAGATGGCAGATCGAATTAATCTACCAAGGACGATTGTTGATCGTGCTAATAATCTATTTAAGGTCTGAAAAATTTGTCTTATAAAAATATCTAACTTTTATTGCATCGTGATCACACCATAATCCATTCAATTCTGTTTAACTGTCAGTGTCAACTGACTATCTATTGTATAAAAAGTTATTGTCTGAAAATATTTAGTGCTGAAGCCAAATGTGCGCGTAATTGTTGGTTGTGTAATTAGAAACGCAACGCTTTATAGCTAAATAATTAGAAATTTTAGTAAAATAGAATGAAATTAAGAAACCAATCAGTCTATTTATCTTAAATATTTTTTTATTTTATTGCATTTTCTATGTAATTTAAACAGGCTTCCGAGATAAAACGATCCCAGAAAGACATTGGAGATGTTGCAGGAGTTGCTGATGTAACCATTCGACAGTCTTATAAACTAATGTATCCACGAGCTGAGGAGTTATTCCCCAAGGACTTCAAGTTTGTAACTCCTATCGATCAGTTGCCACTTTCTTAAGCATGTATTTATGTATTATCAAGTAACAGATTCGTAATTTTAATTTAAGTAATGTTTTTAAATCGCATAGTACTGATACTGATCATTCTTACTGCTATCTAATTGTTATATACCAACTACCAACCCAATATTAATTTCAATATACCTATGTGTTATAAGTTATAATATACAGTGAGGTAGATTCCTCAATTCGTTGAAGTGTACTTTGAAGAATTTGAAGTGACTTACAACTTGTCGATTTTATTGCAAGTATTTTAGTTCTTGAGTAACAAATCAGATTTTTACGCATGATTTAATTACAACTCACTACTATAGTCTGCATTGTAAATCAGTAATTATTCTTGTTCTCGCACAAAGCACGATCAAGATGATATATATCTTGTCACTTGTCATCGTGCTTTGTATAATTTTGGGTTATAGTCCCTATCGGAGATATAATACAGTACATGTTATAGTTGAATTTTATTATTTTTTAGAGAAATTGTTTCGGTAGATCTTCAGTGAAACTTTTAAAGTTGACAAATTGCTGAGAATAATGAATAATCTTATCTAGCAATAAAGTTGTTTATTTTATTTTATGTAAACCAGAAAATGGCTGAAAGAAGTGTTTGTTGTCTAATTAATGCTGATAAACGCATCTTAGTTAGTAAGAGTGGACTCTGTAACTGAATTTGTACTTCCAGCCAGCAGCATAGATGCGTAATGCGTGTAAACGAATGATTAGCTGTTAGTACAAAGATGCTCTCAGGAATATGAAATGGTTATTTGTTGCCCGAAAATGTAATACTTCTCATAGATTTGATTATTCAACAACACTATGAAAAGAGATGCTAATATCTTAATCTTGGCTTATTTAAGGCCACGTAAATAATTTTCTTCAGTGCGTTTCTTCCACTTCATATCTTTAATGTATTATTTAATTATTTTATTCATTTGAAAATGAGTACCGTTAGTCTTTTGTTACCTATTTTAGTCTTGAATTGTTATATTAGTACAGATACAACAAGCTGAACTTCATTTCTAAAATTTAGAAGATAGGACCAATGAGATATCATACTAAATGTATACAGATCAGAAGCAAATTTGAATAAAAATTGGTTTTATAAAATTTCAGCCTGCAAAAGTTTTATCTTTTTTTCCTACTTCGTTCCATATATATGAAATAAACTTAACTAGATATATGTTTATTATGTTACAATTACATCGTGTTGCTTTTCTATTCTCTATTAAGAAATGTGTCATTAACCAAATTAACCAGTACATAATTTCGTCGAGAAAATCTATGTCCTTTATCAGCAATTATTATAGCTATTAGTAGCTACTTGTACGAGAAATTCAAAACGCTCTCACAGGTAAAATAAGTAAATACGTAAAAATTTAAAACAAAGCCTGTAAAAGCTTGAAACATCTGCATATTGTAAAAGTAGTTTTTTATGTTAGTATTTAGTTGAATTTCTTATCTTTGCAAAATTTTTTTCAATGTCACTAATCACTGTCATCATTTTCTTCCATGTCCTCAATTTCTACTGTGCAAGTGTAACCTTCAATGATAAGTTCTCCGGCGGAGACTAGGTCCATAAAAAGCAAAGCATAGTCAAGGTCTTCGAAAATCATCCTAGCAGTGGTTTCTCCAACAAAAGAGATGCTAACAAGTCCTTGGTAGCTGTTAATGCGGCTCAAGATATCCGATTTGGGCAGGAATGATGGTAAGTTTTTAAGCAGTACAACGTTATTACAGCACCCCTTGTAGATGGAAATAGGCGTACACATCCCTGTAATTATAAACGATAAATATAGATACTGCAATATTATTTTACCAAACTAGGACGGATATTAATTTAATATGTTACCCGGAATGCGTCGAGTAAGATGAGCAAATAATGCCTTCTGAGCAGACTCATACGACAGATAAGTGATAAGAGCCCATCCATTACAATGTGGAGGGGAAGATCCCATCTTTTGTTTCGGTTCGATTGTGACGCTGAGTTCGATGCTGTGGATTTTTCCAAACTGCTCAAAAACTTCCGTTATGTCTGCCATTGTCGCCCAATCCGGGAAACCGCTAGCGTGAATAGTACAGTTTTTGGAAGGCAGGTAATTGTAGAGATGGATTGGGGGACCCAGCACAATCAATGAAGACATTCCATTTTGGAGACGCCGCTCTGGGTACCCGAAGAGGGAGGATGAGTAATTAGGAAAGTTTGGAACTTTACGGAGGAGCTCAAGATGAGACGACATGATACTAGATTAGGGTGGCAAGCGGAAAAGAACAAATTAAAAACACTCGTGTAGGATAATCAACCGTTTATTAGCACCCACTAGAAGAACCGAATAATCTTGAAACGAATAATTTGGAAGGTTATTCATACCTTAAGTTAAATGTTTCCTGAACTTTCCAAAACTTGCTCGAAATCAATTTTAGTTTTACAATCTCACGCTTAAGCAAGTGTCCCCTTGGCTCTTCTATGTACTAAGCTACAAGAGACTCCTCCGACCACAAAGACCTTCCTTCCAGTTCCAGGGACAGACTAAAAGTGGCTTTCGTCTTCGTTTATGATCTCGGTATCTACTTTCTTGACTTGCTTCTCTGTGCCCTGGTACTTTGCCTAGTACTAGTAAATCAGCAATTATGGAGACTCCATAATTGATAATGGAGTCAGTAGTCATGATAAACTCATGTAACCGGGACACATGATCATGAAGCATATTTAGCAAGTGTCCCCTTGGCTCTTCTATGTACTAAGCTACAAGAGACTCCTCCGACCACAAAGACCTTCCTTCCAGTTCCAGGGACAGACTAAAAGTGGCTTTCGTCTTCGGTTATGATCTCGGTATCTACTTTCTTGACTTGCTTCCCTGGTACTTTGCCTAGTACTAGTAAATCGGCAATTATGGAGACTCCATAATTGATAATGGAGTCAGTAGTCATGATAAACTCATGTAACCGGGACACATGATCATGAAGCATATTGCTATAATTATTCAAATGATGTACTTTATGAATACTCATCTCATATCTATAAGTACAAACAGAAAAATAACTTGAAATTGGTAACCAAAAAGTTTAGTTCATTAAGTTGTTTGCCTTTCACCTTCACAATTCTCATGGAATAAGAAGAGCTCATTTTTCATGCACTAATATTAAGGCAGGTTTTCTTTATTGTTTTCTTTCAGACCAATATTATGGGATGAATTGATGCGTAAAAGGTAAAATTTTTATGGAAATAGTGGAAGTACAAAACGCGACTACCTACATACGTATTTTTGATCAACTTCGTTTTTAATGTCTTTCAACTTCAAGCAGACAATTTGAGTAGGTTAATCCAGAAAGAGAAAATAAATAATTTGCATAAAGAATTACTACTTAGCGTTGTGAAACCGAATTTTCATCTTTAGCTATAGTACTACACTTTCACTAATTTTGCTTTTACACATTTAACAACAGATTTATTTGTTATTTGCGTTAGTTCTCTGCTGTGTACTTCTGTTCTGTTAGTTTGTTCATCAAACATCCACACATAACAGAGCGAGCTATTATCGGGAACGTCAATTTTTTTCCAACATCCATAGTCTAAAGAGAATACCTAGGGTTTTAGATGCGAAGTCTTCGGGTACCAACGCTTTTGCATACTCTCTGAAAGTGTCCCAAAAATACATAATTTCACTTTTGGTTCTATCGCTTTATAAAATTAGACACAATTAAGGTTTTCTACATAGTGCGGATACCTGTCACAGCTTTAGAATGAGGCAAATGTGGATTGTAATTCCCCCTTCTGTCTCGGTAAAAGTACGCACATTGTGGTAGGAATTCGGCTATTTCTACTCCTATTAGACCCCTTTCATGAGGAAGTGGATATGTGGGAAAGGTAGATTTCCTTATAGGAAATTTGCGTCTTTTTAATACATTAAGTGCGTCCTTTGTTGTCATACTTTCAACTTCATCTTTGAACGCTGAGAGAACAGGGTCCCATTGTGAAAGTCCTCGCTGTGATTAACAACAAACTATATGTAGGTATTTCTTAAAATCTTGCACCTGAAACAAAGTTTTTTAAAAAATATTTCCGTACCTTATTGGCGGATTTTGGAGGAAGAATAACACCCATTAGATTTGCAGTCCCTAGTCCGTAAGCTAAATCGCTTTGTGGTCTAACTGATTCTGCAGCCTTTGGAAGAACTTTTGTTGTCATACTTTCAACTTCATCTTTGAACGCTGAGAGAACAGGGTCCCATTGTGAAAGTCCTCGCTGTGATTAACAACAAACTATATGTAGGGATTTCTTAAAATATTGCACCTGAAACAAAGTTTTTTAAAAAATATTTCCATACCTTATTGGCGGATTTTGGAGGAAGAATAACACCCATTAGGTTCGCAGTCCCTAGTCCGTAAGCTAAATCGCTTTGTGGTCTAACTGATTCTGCAGCCTTTGGAAGAACCCAGGAATCGTTTTTCGAATTTGGGGGAACTTGAGCAAGGACGGATACTTTAGAGCTACTTATGTCGCCCCCAGTTTTCAAGAGCAGAGAAGCTGTCGCCGACGGCAGTTTACTGACTTGACTCGATAACTCAAATTTTTTTGTCTTGAGAGCTGATTTAGAAGATGAATGACTGGACCTATTCTCATTCTCGGTCTTGACGACAATCGATCCAGCTTTTCCACGTAAAAATAGGAACGATGTGGAAGAGACGTTGCTGTTGCTCATTGTGCTTTTGTTATTTGAAATTGAGCCTGACTTGGATGTGCTGTATTTTGTATTCAATGTAGACTTCACATAACGCTTTGAATTGTGTGGCTGAATGCTTCGAGAAAATTGGGCTCGGGTAGACATTGCAAACCTATCGACTTTAGGGAAACCCACTGACAGTTTTGAAGTTTTTTCGTTAACTCCTTGCAGAAAGGCTCGAAGTGCTAATGAAGGATTGACTGGCAAATCCGACAGAGTTTCGTTGGCTTCTAATATTTGATAACATGAAGTAAATGTCAAGGGTTTGAAAGATAGCGAAAAAGATAAAATAATTTCTATTCTTTTAAAATTAAGACATGTTACTTTTCGGCTTCTTCAGCGGGCTCTTTGTAAGGTTTTAGCCGGCTATTTGACTTTGCGTCCAGCTTTGGAGGTAGAGTTAGTTTCTGATGAGGATTATTCATTTCTCTGTATTTCTTGGGAGACTCAAAGCTAAAGCGGAAGGGAAGCGTGTCCTTGGTCTGTGTTGGGAGTGCCATTAGCTCTTTATGATGAGCTAAAAAATCAGACATGGTGTCGGCAGCGTCTTTTTCCTCCGTTCAAAAGATCGTTTTGCAGCTGTTGAAGCTTGAACTCAGCTTCACGAAGCTTTGAAATGCGCTCTCGTGTAGACATAGCCATTTTAAAGGTTTGATTTTACAAGAATTTGGACTTTACAAATCACACTTAAAATTTTGAAGTAGATTCCACAACTTTAAACAACAGTATGAAACAACATGATTTTGCATAAACTGATTTGGCTCAATTTGTCTGGTCTATCATGACTATATTAAATAATCTGTAAAATGCATTTTTGCCAAGTGTAAAAAGCGATTTATTATTATCCGAATGTTAATTACTTCAGTGTTTCCGTTAGCAATCATTATAATAATATGTCAGAATGTCAGCGCTAAAGTTCTAAGATTTTACGAGTCTTTGCCTTCATTGCCTATGGCATGGGAGACACTAAAAAGGTGAGTATGACAGGGGCTGCAATTGTGGTCTAGGCTATCAACATGTTCAATGCAAAAGGTAATGCCCTAAAAAGCTGCAAAATTGTCATCTTTTTAAACAACTAGCTCATAAGTGAGAGAACTGAACAGACCATAGTAGTACACGATATTATATATTTAATTTAGTGGTTTAATGATGGGTTCCAGGACGTAACACCCTATCTTTCACTAAGCTAGAAGTGAAATCGAAATCTTAGTTTAATTTAATGCGTGCTATCAAAGAAAACTATTACGGTTTGGTGGTGCTAGCACCTACCTTTTAATTTAGCATGATAAAAAGGTTGCATATAAATTACAGTTACAGAGTAAGTGTCACTTAAAAATGAAAAAGTTTGCGCACGATATCAGATCTCTTTTTATGCCCCAGAGCACTTACACCTCACACTTGACTTAGGTAGCTCTCGAATTTCAGTTTTTAAAAAAACTTTCATTATCTAACTTTTGTAGGTATATGAATTATCCTACCATTGTTAAATCTACCATTGGCTGTTGTGCTTCTGCTCTTATTTCCCCCCAAAAAACTTTCGAGAAGTTCTAAAAGTCAAACACATTCCTTGTGCTAAAATGACTTTAAGTCACATAACCATTTTAGTTTTCAAAGTTCATTTTCTTTGATTCTGCCATAAAGCTCCCCCAAAAAACTTTCGAGAAGTTCTAAAAGTCAAACACATTCCTTGTGCTAAAATGACTTTAAGTCACATAACCATTTTAGTTTTCAAAGTTCATTTTCTTTGATTCTGCCATAAATTCGAGAAAACTTTTATCAATTCTGAAAAGCTATTAAATTATTTTAATTAATATGGCTAAAATTGAAATTGTATGGAATAGGATCAAAGTGCTCCATCATGTGAAATTGTTTAGTTTTAGCTGTGCCGTATTTTTAGCCAGTGTCATAGCTCGTGCTGGTTCCGATCCAGCACAAGTTAATTCGCAGGTTCACTTGGTGCACCCTTTCCAAGCCATGATACTTCGTGCGACAGACTTTAGCCCAGTAATCTTTTATCCAGACCACGGTCGAGTTCGTATGGAATACCGCCCAATCTGGCCTAGATTCATGTATTCTGTAGGAGTACTTGGTGAATTAATGCGAGGCGTAGGCCACACTCTTACTGATGTCTTGCATCGGGCTGCATCAGAATTTCCAGGACCTAACTATGGACATCTTCACTCTCCCTATTATGCATATCACTCACAACATCCCAGCCCGAAAGCGATTCAACATGAAACTAACTACCCACAACATAATCACCATCCCAATATGCCCAATCATTATCAGCACAATAACTATCATCGCAATCCGCATTACGAACAGGATTTCCATCACCAACGCCAACACCATAATCGCCATCCAGAATATCCTCAGCAGTACCACAGTGAGATTGAGCATCATCAACCGTACTATAGCCATAGTGAAGCCCCAATAGTAGAAAGTTACGATCCCGCAGCAAGTCAGACTCGCTCTCAACAGGCTCAACAAGCTCAGCCAAGAATGTCTCAGTTCCCGGCATCACAAATTTCGTCATCCCACATTCTAATGAGATTCGCGACTTCTACGGAGGCACCGCTTTCAACAACTATGCTAACGTTACCTTCTACTTCAACAACTCTCAGTCCCACTACCACTATTCCGAACAAGCAAAATTTGTTCGATGCTCTCAGAAACGCTATTGCGGCAAGTACACCTGAACAAAAGAAAGTTTTGGAGACCATTTAACCAAATAAATAAAAACCTTTTGTTAAAATAAAGACAATCTTGTATTGCTTAATTTAAGCTAATATTTTTTTAAAAAAGTACATGTAACATTTTTGTAGTTTATTTATACAAAATATATTCAAAGATATATTCTAAAAGGTTTCCTTCGTCTTCCTCCGTGTCTCTTACACGAAGGACACGTTGCAACGGTTTTCTTTCTGGCACATATACCTAAACCAGCATCGAATATTTGATTGGGACCACAAGGAGACTTTGTAGTAGATGGGTTCTCAGGTAATACCCCAGGTGCAGGTGTTGAGACAAATTCATTGTCAACAGATTCTGCCAGATCCAAGTCATCGTTTGGTGGCTCTCGCTGAGCCGAAATCAATTTGTCACTTTCTGTTTTTAGTTGAAGAGTAAAAATATCTCTCAGATTCATTACTATACTATTTAATTATAGATAAAACAAGAATAAGAAAAATGCCTTACTGGGTTGTTTTTCATTAGCTAATTGTTTGCCTTTGTGATTATTTTTTGAGTTCGACGAGGCCCCTTCGTGAAGTACCGGCACTACAATAATATTTAAATTTATTGAAGAAGGTTTGGATTGGCTGGCTGCTTTTGATTTTGCTTGTAGAAGTTTCCTGATGAGTAGTTCCGTATCATCTTCAGTTTCATACTGTTTTGGGTTAACTTGAGCAATTACTGAGAACGCACTTATCGCAAGAATCAAAATCACCATGCACTTCATCTTTCTTTTTATGTTCAGGATTTTGAATGAAAACTTATCTGAAAATGGTAACTGAAATTCACAGCAGGTCCTTGCAAATTTGGTGCGTGCATTAAAAAATTATTGCAAGCCGATATAAATAGGTATTTATGTATGACATTTGCTTTTTGCATTATGGGACTGAAAGAAATATAGCCGTGAGACAGATATAGGCAATTACTATTTGGACTTTCAATATGTTTTATTCATTACTACACAGTGGAAACCGAGGTTTGCGGTTTTAGCTTTTAACACAGAAGGAACTTTTAACTCGTATAATGCGGTAATTATTCTCCAAGCATATTCCTGAGCCTGAAATTGGATGTGGCGTGGCAGATAAAAAAATAGTAGCACTAAACAAGATTAAAATAGCAAACCTAATTGAACATGACCGGTTTTTTCTAATTGCTTTACTACAAATGCTACTCATTAATTTTATTTAATATGACTCATAAAGGGCTACAAATTAGATGGTTAATGAAAAGTATTATTCTAGTGAAATCAGACCGTCTTCGCTTTAGTATAGCATACCGTAAAATATTTTAAAGTATTTTAGGCAATATTTTTTCATATATTTAAAGCTTCGATCTAACTCCGTTTCTCACACCATTCCCATTTTTCGGTTTTAAAGCTTGAGGGAGCAGACTCTTTCTTCCCAAAACAGCCCGAATATGTCCAGCAGGTTGGTCAGTTGGAAGGAAGACCTCGTCATTTCGGGCGTTTGGCATACTTTTGAAAGCTGAGAAGTCAATAGGAGTATAGTGCTTGTTGGGGAGAGCCGTCTCAATATGCGACATTTGAGGAATCTGCTCTAACACATTCTTTTGAGCAATGTAAAGCGTATTTTGAACGGATGGAGAGAATACACCTACATCCGGTGGACCGGCAAATGCATCTAGAATGCAGTCTTTCACAATGTTCCTATAAATATATTTTGCAATTAGTGGTTTCTCTTATTAACAAGTAACTTGTAGTAGCTACTATCACTTTAACAAATTCAGACAAGTCATTAATTTACCATGCCAAGTCGTAGTCAACTCCCTCGGTGGATGCATAATGCCATTTAGCATACACAACTGTGCTGAAAATTCTATCATGAAGATCGGGTAATGTGGCGTACTCATCGTGGATAAAGTGTTCAAAACCGGACTGAGTTGTTTTGATAACCCGAAGACCCTTTAGCCCCGACTCGATTTCCGGCATACCTATTAATAAAATACAAAAATGAAATTGAAATTCCGTCGATTTTGCATTTGCATAAATTTCATATGATTATCTTAAATGCTCTGATTACGTCATTTAACCTTACCTCCGCGTTTAAATGTAACACTTGAGAACCGAGTTGCGGTGGGTGTGCATATGAAGGCATGATTGTGAGGTCTTCCATCGCTATTCCATTCTTTCCCAGGGCAGTTCCTCAATGCAAACTCTGACTTTGTTCACATGCGGATACTTGCTCAAAAAGTGACTGCACAAAAGCAAGCCAAACTCTTCAGGAGACTTTACTCCATGATTTTTCGCCATAATGTAGACGGTGTTCTTCTGAGAGTCCGTTGCCACAATGTCTGCATTATCACCGTAGAGGTAATCCTTCTTAGAGTCCAGTGTTAGCTGAGTATTAACTTCTAGCTCCTTGATGTAATGTGTAAGGCCATCACGCTTGATGTGTAGGAGACGCACATGGTTTTTTCCATATCCGGCATCCACAAAATGTAAATCTGATGGAAGTGACTCAATGCTGCTTAATCGAATCACTTGACTTTATTCGTGGTTCCTGAGTTGGCTTCAGCATTGCCAAGGCATGTGCCTGAGAATCAGCTAGAAAATGAGCCATCCTAGAAATCTAACTTTTTTTGGGGTAATTTAAAAAAATTAACTAAAGAAAAAGATCTACAATAGGGACCACGAGCTCTTCGAAGCGTCGATGAGAACTGAAGGTGATTGAAGGTTTTGTGCCGCACATATGACTAGTTTGAAGTAGAAAATGTTCAGACTTTAACCAACTCACGTTGTTTTTATGTGTCCCACCGAGAAGTACATCATTGCAGTTTCCTTCTGACCTCCCCTGACATAGCAATAAGTCAATTAATTCTTACTTGCGCGGTATCCCAGTTTTCATGAACTTATCAACTCAGGCTTAGGTGTTGGGTGTATCATATATTGCATATAACATAAACATATTTATTCGTTTCAGTAAGCAGTTAGTGGGTAATTGAAAAGCACCAGAGTATAGCTTCTGATTTTTTCGTGGAGAGATATGGCAGTATTTAAATGAATGCTGCACCAGTTATTCTAGCTCGCAAATTATTATGCTGTTGTATGCAAGCAATAAAGTCGTCCACTTTCTAAGCGTCTGGAAGAGTGATCTTTGACCAAGGGAAAGATTACCAAAGATGAACATGCCATGTGTGTGGGGTCGAGGAGGTCAGCCGTTAAAAAATTATAAATGCATTAATCAATGGTATAGTTAGCAAGTGCTATGCCACCTGTTCATATTCAAATCAGAAATGGTTAATTGGAGCACATCTAGGACGAAATGGACATTAGAGATAATTTATTTATGTGAGTCTGATATACTTCCTAAAAGATGAGTTCATACAAAGAGCTAATTTTATTCTATGGGGTAAGTTGTCGCAAAATACTTATATAAATTCAGTCGCAAAATCCCCAGATATGATAGCAAGCTTCGGGTAAAAGTGCATCTGGAAATATTCCGCGTAAGCTCATCGCTTCCCTTTGATGTATTAATCTAGGAAAAGCTAGTTTTGAGTCGCTACTTGGATTTGACCAAAGCCTTTCTGCGTACGCTGCTGTTCTTGGCCAGATCTTCTGATCCATGTTCAGAGAGTCCACCTTCAAACGACATTAAAATAGCTTCTTTAACTGATAGCACATTACACGTGTAAAATTACCAGTCCCATTTTTGCGAGACCTTCCGAAATGTATGAAAGTACGTTTACCCTTTCAGCCCACATGCAATCCTCCCCTCCAAGCAATCTTCCAGAATTATACATGTCCGTAGCTACATTCCTTCCACTCGCTTTAGCTATCTGGCCAATTAAGTCGTGGTTGTACAATACCTTAATCAAATCACATTTTTTAAGTCTAGTTCTGCTCAAGTGTCAGGTGTCAGGATAAGATAAGTCCTTCAAAAATGTAATCGATAATCCTCATTAGATACCTGCCAACTTTTCCTGGATGGCTCTCCATAGGGCGTTCCTTTCCAAGCTGAAAATTTCGAAAGATTGCTATCTCAGGTATCACATTTTTGCAGATAAAGCTTATTTATGTAACTGCAAAATTTCTTAGCATATATATCTTACGCCCCAAACCGTGGTCGAGGTAAACAGAATCCTTGTTTGATAAAATCACACGATATGACGAATTATATATTTCTCCGACGTTCTTATCCTTAGCTGTTGGTTTCATTTAAGAGGTACACAAAAAGTCAGTCAGTGTCAATGTCAGTGTCACTTTGATTTATGATTAGGTATGTAAAAATTTAAGTGACTTTGCTCAGCATTCGCCATTATTAATTAACCATTTCAACGTACTTGTGCTCCAAACCTGAATGATATAGTCGTCAGGAGGTAAGAAGCGTCTTCCTTTGTGTGTCAGATCTGAGGTCCAGACTATAGGTGAAACCGGCGTGTAGTTTGCAGCTTCCTTAAGTTTCTCCAAAGCTTGCTCTTGGAATCTTCCCCAGAGAGATAGCAAGTCAGTCCTGTTATAATCAGCTTCCATCCAGTCTTGGATTTCTGGACTGGATTGCCAACACTTGAAGCTGATTTCATCACCGCCCATGTGAAAATAGTCTCTATCAAATACGTCCAGCAAGTCCTTGTATAAATCACCTTTCACACAAAAAACATCGTTATTTATAGATTTGCTGTAAACAGAAATGTTTGACATTTGTCGCGTCACTATCGCTCTCGCGTTGTCAAAAATTTTGTTTTTGAAGTAAAATAAAAGATTCCATTCATACCCACCTAGTATTTCGTATGTGTTGTTATTTATAGGATTCAGTTGACCACAGGGTGCCTGGACGCAATAGTTATAGTAGGGCTCAGCATTTAGGCACAAAACAAGTTTACCGAGGCCACTCATTTCACCAAACTGCCACCCGTTGCCTATTTTAATTATTCCATTGATTACAGCAGCCACTAGGAGGATTCATGCATAAATGAAAATGAATCATTTGTGAGAAAATACCGGCGTGAGCTGGTGCATCCAGTTCTGGAATGACTTTGATTCCGCGCTGATTGGCATATTTCAGAAACTCTGATACTTCCTCGGGGAGATAAATTTTCTCTTCACTGATTGTCCCGTACACGGCCATTTGTGGAACTCGTCTCGAGTAAAATGGATAGGCATTGCTGTCAGTTAAGTGCCAATGCAAAATAGACATTTTGTTGTAGGAGAGGCCATCCACTAGTCGCTTTAAGTCTTTAATCGGAATGAAGTTCCTAGCAGTATCGATGAGCAAACCACGGTAGCGGAAGTAAGGAGCATCTTTAATTTCAACCTGGCTTACAATCTGCAGATAAAAAATTATTTTCAATTTTGAATTATTTTTCAAAAGTGGAATTATTATGGATTTTGTTTATGCATTAATTACCTGGTACACTTTTGTTACTTTGTTAAATTCAATAAGTTGTGCCAAGGACTCCAGAGCATGTCTACCTCCAAAGAACGTTTCAGCGACAATGCGAACAACTGCTGAGCTCTCGGATGCAGACAACTTCAAAGAGTATGACTCGTCTGTGTCCAAACTAATTCGGCTCTTTGATGTTTTAATCTCAATGTTGAGTTTTATACTTCCTGGGTCAGATTTAGCCATATAATTATTCGGCAGTTTCTAATTAAAAAATCATAAAAGTATTCTCTTGTAAATTTTACGACCGTTAACGAGAATATTTTTTTCAATAGGACTGGGACAACTTACAGCTCGTAGGTACCCTTTGAATATGTCAACTGCAGCTGTCGTCATTTCCTTAATCTCTTCAGATGGAGCAGATATATCTCCCAAGACTATGCTTTCTACGTCAAAGTTGAAAAGTTCCTTTCCCAAGCTGACCTTAAAGTATAAGTAATGAAATTAAAAGAAAATTGACAATAACATATTCGTGTATGTACTTGTGCAAAATTGTAAATAATACATGTTCGGTAGGATATGGCCATAAACCTCCATACTCTCCGCATGTTAGAATGCATGTCTTCAAAGGGACCTTCTGTGCCGTGTCATTACTTGACCCTTCAAACATTTGCCTTTGGCAAGCTGGTCCATCTTTTGTCTTTTCTACGCATGTGTACGTCCATGGGTAATCTGAATCACTGATTGTAAAATTTTAAATTGAATGTTGAAACTTGACACATTAATGCTGGATTTGACGTAATTTTTGTAGTAACTTACGATATTGGTCTGTCGAAGCTTTTCATTTTATGCTGATCATTGCGTACTTCAGTACTACCACTATGTTCTCCTGAAAGTATTTTTGGACTGAGAGAAAAAATTCCAATTAGTACACCTCCAGTAATAAGAAAAAATGCGAGGATGAGGGAAGTCGGTCCAAGATTAGAACAACAGGAGTTTGCCATTTCAAAGTAGAGACCAATTATTTTAGGTCGTGCATAATTTTTTGTAGAGCGATTACTCTGCGAGCAGTAGTCGCTCTTTGCTAAACTTGTGCACTGCCGATAGCCGATGAACTGAGCTCGGAAATGTTTGCTTTTGGAACCTTGGAAGTCGTGATGATGACGATACCTACGTAATTACAGAATAAAAGTACTGATCCTGTTACAGCTCTCTTTTCGTGACAAACCCAGACAATGCTGTTTTGTCAGATAAGATAAAACCCAAAATAAAGTAAATTTTGCAATAACGCTGTGGATTAGGGAATAAAATTATAGCTGTGGAGATTGTGTTGTACTATTTTCAATAGAACTAGAAATGCGGTAAGCCAACAGCTTTAGCATCAAATCAATTATGAATGTGCACATGATGAAACTACTAAAACTAGTGATTACCTCTATTCATTGCATCATATTTCGAATTTAATTTCGGCAAGCGGTAACGTCATATACGAGCAAATATGTATTTAACTGGGAGCGCTATGAAATAACCTAATACCCAGTACGTTCCACTGAAGTATATGCTTTAGATTTATATTTATAGAATGGTTATAATATTTACATACAATTTCCTTTCATTTTATTGTCTCCATCTAAAATGTACTCCTGCACAACTGCAAGGGACGGAATGATTTGGCAGTTAAATAATCATTTTCATTTTGAAAATATGATGACTATTTGCATAGTGTGAGTA
>JAHZND010001435.1:0-11076 GCA_027744115.1 Acrocyrtus sp. NNG-2020 | reverse complement strand
TTGGCTCCTTACTTTCTCCACCACAGAAAGTCACCGTTGGCTTTTTCCCGTCTTCACTTAATACCGCACCGACTTGTTAGCGGATGGGAGGGAGTTATAGGATGAGGATGAGAAGAAAATATAAAAAGTGGGGAATGTGAGCAGAAGTACTCTGCGTAAAGTACTGGTTTATGCTGGCGATGGAAGTTGTGCAAGGATCGGAAGCAAAAGGGACGTGTACAGAATTACAAATTAGTGGGTCTGACGAGGAAAAAAAAGAGAAAAAAACTGGCCGGAGAGAGCAAGAGTAGATGTGAGAGCTGAGGGATGTGATGTGAAACTGTGGAAATAAGTAGTTTTAATAAGAGCCGACAGAAAATTGGGATGTTGGAAGTGAAAAGTATTTTTTTTTTCGTTTTTCTTTTTACGGCAGTAACGAAATAAAACATTTTCAACCTTTTTTTATATTTTTCTACGGTTTTAATGCAATGTGTACACTGTCCTGCGTTTTTAAAGTGATGAAGATTGAGCTTGTAGCAGTTTTCTAGGTAAGTGAGAAGGGAAAAAAGAGAAAAAATATTTTTTTGGGAAGTCACTTTTCTCATGTTTAACTTAAAAAAGAGTTTTCAGTGTACATTTCCCTCAGCATTTTTTTTTCGTTTTTCGGTGTGAGCTGAAAGAATAATCTTTTGGAATAGGAGCCCAACTTTACATTCTCGTACTTTGCAAGCAATCAAATTGGTTTAATGTGAATGTGAAGGCACACATTTCTCGGCTGCACATACATCACTGAAAAACTTTAGAAATGGGATGGGAAGCGACATGGGCATACATTCTGTAAAAAAATTAGCTCCCTGATGAGACGCGACGCGACAAGTCATCATATCTACTTTTATGCACATTAAACTCGTATATTAGCTTATTTTATATGATTTTGGATGGACGGGGCTTCAGTGTACATTTCCCTCAGCATTTTTTTTTCGTTTTTCGGTGTGAGCTGAAAGAATAATCTTTTGGAATAGGAACCCAACTTTACATTCTCGTACTTTTCAAGCAATCAAATCGGTTTAATGTGAATGTGAAGGCACACATTTCTCGGCTGCACAGACATCACTGAAAAACTTTAGAAATGGGATGGGAAGCGACATGGGCATACATTCTGTAAAAAAAATTAGCTCCCTGATGAGACGCGACGCGACAAGTCATCATATCTACTTTTATGCACATTAAACTCGTATATTAGCTTATTTTATATGATTTTGGATGGACGGGACAAAGCTGCAAATGAGGGAAGCTACTAAAACGGGAATGGCGCGGTGCGAGAGAGTTTTTTTTCGTTTCAAAATGAAATGGTTTATGAGACATTCGACCCCATAGCTATTCCCTTATCCCATTAGATATCTTCGTGTAAGGGTGAAAATACTAAAATAAACGAGAGCAGTCTGTACAAGTTTTTNAATACTAAAATAAACGAGAGCAGTCTGTACAAGTTTTTTTCTCTAGTCTAGTCCGTATAGCCACTACCATTTTCAGAATCTTTTGCTTCAGGATAAATCATAATGGCCGAACTTGTTTGCGGTAACTTATATAAAATTAAACCTTGTCTTGTTCATTTTCTCCGGGTTGGCAGAGAAAGCCATTCGCTAACTATTTTTCAAGCAGACAGAAAACTACAGACACAAAGGCCGTGAGGCTTTTCTCTGCCCTCTTCCATGTAGTTGTAAGGCTTGTAACGGGTTTTGACATTCACCTTGATTACCGTTGGGTAACCCGGCTTACTAACTTAGAGATAACAGTAAAAAGCTGGTTTGTGCAGAGATAAAACTGTGTGCAAATAGAAACAGGAAGTTTGTGGAGAAGCAGAAGGGTAAAGTGAAGGTGACAAATGTACGTCAGGCAGTAGACAGGCAGGAAGAGCTAGTTCCCACACATCATTATTAACGATAGAAAAAAAATAGTTGACTTTGGATTGCATTATCCGTACAGGACACTGCACAGGGATAGGAAGTGGCAGACACTGTACGGATTATTATCACATTTTGGTGACGTGACATGACGTGCTGCGGATGACTTGATATCTTAAGAGAAATGATGATCAGCTTTCTGTAAACCTTTTTTTAAAGTGAACTTATTGCTTATGCGCGATGATGATGACTGGAGATGCTCTTGGCTGCGGTGTCTAGCCAGCGAAGAGTAATTTTAAGGAGCGTGTCTGCCTTAAATGGAGGAGCGGTGATTTCAAATAGGATAAGGAAGTTTTGTTTGAGTTCAAAATGAATTAAGAGGAAGCTGAAGGACAAGGAGACAGTTTTTGGCCGGAATTGCTGTAGAAAGTGATTAAACTCTTGGGGAGAAAGTGGAAGGAAGACAAACACAAACTATGTAATCCTAGCAGGGATGCGTCTGAGGAAAAAGTTAGCCAGTGAAAAGTTCGAGTGGAACTTTTCTGAGTACGTACGCAAAAATCACTGTAGGCATTTGGATCTTGGCCTAGGTCCTAGTCCCGAGACCTAGAGCAAAGTCGATGGGAGGCATGCTAAAACAGACGACATAGACAGCAAGGGCAAACATAAACAAGAAAAAGGAGAAGAAGCTATTTAAGAAAAGTGGGAACGCATAAAATGGGATTGTTTCTGTTGACTAAAAACTGCTAAAAACAAGCCTTTGAAAATTATTGTTATGATTATGAGCGTTTTTAAGAGAGGAAGTAGGAGAGGCCCCCGTAATACTTTAAAACTAAAAACATTGTTTATTGTCTCAGTTTCCTTTAGCGGAAACAAGGCGGAAACTTTGCGTGGAAACCGAATCCAAGTTCATTGAGGCGCTGAAAGTACCAGCTACAGTATAAGTTAGCAGTTTGGATAGCTGATAGTGCAGTTGGGTAAACCTGAAAGGGGAAAAACTATGGAATGAAGGAAATCCCGAATATTTTTTGTTTGATTTCTTCAGACCACCGGGAAAAAAGAAAATTTTCTGAACCGCAAAAACATTAATACACGCATTTTACGTAGTTTTTATATCCACTAACTTGCTCATTTCCACAGTGCTTTTTCCTCCAAGATTATCTAACATTTCACGTTTTATTACTTTTTGTGCCCATAACTAACAAACAAATCAAAGTTGAAAGTTTCTGCCTGTCTTTTGCGGAAAGGCGTATACATAAAAGTTTTTTAAATACTTTCCTCAAACTTGGATCTTGGATGAAGCTTAATTTTATATTCCTCTGAAAAGTTTAGCGAGTTATTTCTGCTTGTACATGCGTAATCATATTGCACTACTAACAACTAACTGTGTGCAGACTTTCTGATTGCGTCTGGATGTTGTAAACACTAAACAAAGGCATAAACAGGGGCACACACACGCAGCGAGCAATTCCTTGCAGGGGAATGTGTACACGCAAAAACGGAACTTTATCCATTCTCCTTTTCTCCAGATTATTGTAATGGCTTTGAGTTCAGCTTTTTCTTCCCGTCTGGGGAAGAAAGCTCTGCATTCATTAAAAACTATGAAAATTCTCTGCTGCATTGTTCACAATGAAAAGGAAACATTTTCTGCAGCCACAAAGCGCACACAAAAACCGTTCATAAAAAGTCAGAGAGGAACAACGACCTCCACGTCAACGCTTTTTCTCCCGTCTTGTACCCGAAGCGCTTTATTACCTAATCTAAGAATACGCTTTAATAGCAAAAAAAAGTTTTTTTGAGGGTTGGAGTGGAGAAGGCTCCTGGTTTTCTCTCGTTTTTTGTTGTTAGCTCTGTTTAACAATATCAGGGGAATGAATGTACACAAGAAAATAAAGTGAGCGCTGACTTTTAAAAAAAATTGTTTGACTAGTCAGTTTTTTTTTTGCTAAAAGATGAATTTACTTTGTTAGAATACGCAAACAGAGAAAAAAAAACTTTGCTACCTAATCTAAGAATACGCTTTAATAGCAAAAAAAAGTTTTTTTGAGGGTTGGAGTGGAGAAGGCTCCGGGTTTTCTCTCGTTTTTTTTGTTGTTAGCTCTATTTAACAATATCAGGAGAATGTACACAAGAGAATAAAGTGAGCGCTGACTTTTAAAAAAAATTGTTTGACTAGTCAGTTTTTTTTGCTAAAAGATGAATTTACTTTGTTAGAATACGCAAACAGAGAAAAAAAAACTTTGCCATTACCTAAACTCTCATAACTGCGCTTGTTATTTACGGCAGTTTTGGCAAAGAAAATTTATTTTAATGAAAGTAATGAACCGTACGCACGCCAAAGCCCAAATGCTGTTTTTTGTTCTGTTGGACCACACTAATGACTATTAGTCTATGTACGTTACAGCATGCAAGGACCCACAAAATTGAGACGGAAAGCAAGTGATCTCTGCTTTCAAAATAATATGATTTAAAAAAGTAGTATTTTTAATAATACTGCTCAGGCGAACGGATCAAAGAACAATTTCAAAGAAAAATATAAATGAGCTAGCCTCATTTTAAAAATGTATTGGCGGCACATTTCCAGAACATTTGTTTTCAGACTTTGATCTTCTCCAGACGAGAAAGGATTCAATTTATTTATAAATTAAAATATGCGACATGATACGATAGCAGCAGAGCTTGGCTATTCAAATCCACGTATGCTATTAATAGCCTTTTGCTTGCGTATTCATTTCAGGTGAAATTAGGTATTGTTGTTTTTCATAAATACTAATTAAATTAGGAAAGTTTCTAAAAATTTCAAATTTTAGCGGGCCCAGCTTTATTAGCTCGTGCAGATGTAATGTAGATAGGAAAATGTTATTTGAAAATTAAGTTATAAGCTTTTGCGTTGTTAGCAATAATACTTCAAAAAGTTGAATAAACTCTTTTCCCAGTAATGTAAAAGCTGCCTCCAAATTATTAACCCTATTCATGTACAGCTCGTAAAAAATATTATAAAAATTGTGAGCTTGCCTGCTCACTATATTCACCCTGCACTCTTAGTATTTTCTTGATTATTATCATCTTATAAAAAATCAAGTGTATTTTTGAGTTTAGTCCGACACCCTGCAAACACTGGAAGAGGAATGAACCGGAACTTTCTGTAAATTATCCTATTATTTATGTACATAGAGGACATGTGCTCGCAACACGAGCCAACTGCTCATTTTAACAAATAGAACAAATGAGCTTAGGTTAAATAAATATTAGTTTTTATCAGAGCTGTCTAGCCTGTACCCTTTCCGCTGTATAGTCCGTACATATTACCTCCGCCTTTCCCAAGCTCCAAAAGTCGACATTAATAAAGTAGCTTAACTAATGACGTCGTCTTTTCCCCTTCCTTTTTTAGCTTGGAAAGCACAGAGGCAACAGCTAGTTATAGGAATGTAGAATTGCTTATTAATAATAATCCCTTGCTAGCATGTATACTTACAAACTGGAGGAAAATAAACTTGGGCCGCTGCCACACTCCAATAGACCGTGGAGAAAACCCAGGAAAAAGATTTTTTATCAAAAGATCTCTTTTGAAGTCTAACCAGTGGTAACACTACTTTCAAAAAATGGGCAACCTTACCTCGCTTCATTCGTTATTAGACTTATTAATATGGCCGTGACAAAGGGTATTGAAATGGGAATATTCTATGAAGTTACCTATATGCCTTGGAGCGTTCCACTGAAAGCGATTTCAGAGGTTTGTTGTGTTATTCTCCCTTCTGTACGTGTTACAGGCTCTCCTCTGTAAAAACTGAAAGTTAGCGAGAATAAAAAATTATTTAAAAAACATGGCAGAAATTTTTTTGGACTGAAAATAATCTCTGAATAAAAGTAGGCGAAGAGGAGAAAGCGAGAACTACTGAAGTGGTTTGGTTTCAGTGGATGGGGGACTGGTGTTCATGAGGAAAAAAAGCGGGAATGAAATGGAATGTGAACACCGTTCCACTGGAAAAATAGAGCTTCTCTAGTTTTACCTCAGGATTGTGGTTTGGCTGTATGTATAATGAACAGAGCGAGAGAGTTAGGGAAAAGCAACTCTTTTTTCCACCAAGAGGATTCTACTTTCTACTCCCGCTCGGGGAAATGAATGGGCTTAAAGAGCTCAGCTGAAAAGTGTAAAAAGTTCATTGAACGCGTAGATGCATAATATTTACGCGTGATTATTAACTAGTTAAATATACATGCGATTATATATATGTCTAAAATGAAATAATTCTGTCTTCCTGCTGCTTTCACTCTCGCTCTCTCCTTTTTCTCTTGTCCCTTCTTTAGAGAATTTTTGGAAGGTGTGTAGGGAAAATGCGTGAAATCCGTCATGGCCACGGTTGAGTAAAAAAAGTGAAAGCAACACGTCTGCCAAAAAAATAGCTCCGTCGTTTTCGGGTTTTAACTTGAATAAGTTATATATCGCTTCCCGGAAGCGGGCTGGCGTGAAATTCTGACTTTGCTATACACAACTCCTCTGCGAATTACTGACGACTGGCGGATGTCGAATTGTCAGCTGGTTACTGGTGACGGTGACTGACTTGGATGAAAAAGTTATAAAAAAATTTTGTGCTCGAGGAAGAAAAGGAAAGTTCATCTGCCGTGTCTAGTGGGATACGGATGCGTGCGTAAAATCGCTAAAATCCTGTATCCTACACTAGAATTTTAATGAGCGAGGCAGAAAGCTACACAATGTTATTTATTCTGGAATGACGTACATTCCCGTTGATCTCTTAATGGGATTTGTTTTATAAATCCGCAAAGAGTGCAGTAATCTGGAGAGCGTTGGCGATAATTTGAAAAGGAATTT
This sequence comes from Acrocyrtus sp. NNG-2020, assembly GCA_027744115.1. Lineage (NCBI taxonomy): Eukaryota > Metazoa > Arthropoda > Collembola > Entomobryomorpha > Entomobryidae > Acrocyrtus > Acrocyrtus sp. NNG-2020. The sequence continues at coordinate 4,362 of JAHZND010001435.1, read as the reverse complement.
CTAAAAGGATGAAAATGCTAAAATGCGAGCAACTATTTTTGAAGGAGATTAAAAATTCAGGAATCCCAGTGGGAACTCAGATCTCCAACTCCATAGCTGATTTATCTCTTAACAATCACCTTGATTGATGCACTACTGTGACATTCACGAGAGTATGAGAGTACGCGCTAAAGTATCATTGTGGAATCCCAGTGGGAAACTCAGATCTCCAACTCCATAGCTGATTTATCTCTTAACAATCACCTTGATTGATGCACTACTGTGACATTCACGAGAGTATGAGAGTACGCGCTAAAGTATCATTGACATTCCGCCTACGTATCTAAGGAAGAATTTTCAATTTATCCTCTTAAAGTGATAGATATTTGTCCTTTGAACTCAGAGGGGCTTTTTTTGGAGAGGGAAGGCTAACAAGTTAAAATATTTTCTATTCTAGCTAAAGCTAACGATTCCCATCCGCATCCACACTTACTCTCCTCAGCGTGCCATGGTCATGTTATTCCATCAAATAGAAGTACACCGATTATTGCAGCAAGCATTCCACTTTGAGATCTAGCTCAAGTCAGGCTAGGTATGCATGCAGCTGATTTTCAAAGGAGAATTTTTTTTATTCCCCAGACCGTTTGTTGTATACAACGGGGCGAGTAGGTTTCAAAGCACTTTTTTTGTAGTTTTCCCTTTGTGAATATTTTGATGTTGCTGCTGGTGGTTGTTGAGAAGAAGTGAAAAAAAATCCTTGAAATATTTTTTCCTCCCCTTCTCCTCCACACTTCCATATGCTGGACAGCACAAGCTATATGAAAGCTAACTTTTCCTCATTGGCAAGTTCCATCCTCTCATCCTCTTGCAAAAAATACTTAAAATATATTTGTTCACGTGGGATGAATGAAAGAGAGAGAAGAACTTTCATGACTTTTTAAGCGGGTTTGTGGTGATGTGATGCGGCAATAGCAGTTATCATCTTTCTCCCCACAAATGTAGCAAAGTTTTCAGTGGAGGTGGAGGGAAAGGGAGCCATGTATTTTTTTCACTCAGAATACTTCACGCACTTTTTTTTAAAGGTTTCACCATCCCCAAACTATAACTTTCGTGTTCCTGGCGTAAAAATTCTTTTGAGAGTTGGATGAAACGAGAATGGCACGTTTGTTTAGTTTTTTTTTCAGTGGTTAGAAAATGGTGGTGGTTTGGTCGTCGGTTTCAACATAAAAGAAAAATATTTATACTTCTTCTGGGTGAAATTCAGCTGACTTTTATATGCACTTTCTTTCAGTTATATTGTACCTATGTATTAGGAATACGAAATTTTCGTTTTTTGGAGATATCTACTTCAAGGGAAAAAAGGTTTTTTTTGTTGCAGTAGCAGTAGCACGGAACCGCTACTGTGGCACGCGTAGGAAAACTGCCGGTAGACTATTTCCACCGCAAAATAGTATCTTTTTTTTCTCCAATTCAGGAGAAAAATGCACTTCTGTCATCATTGGATCATCGTGAGAGAGTGAAGTTGAATGAAAGAGTTTTCCTTTTGAGTTCATCAAAATTGTTGGAATCAAGGGGAAAATTTTTGGGCCTTTCCTGGAAATTCTTTTTTGGTTTGGTTGAGAAGGCGAACATCGAACTCTGCTGTTGGAGATGGGCATTGTTGGACCGTGCCAGTATCATTTGAACATCCTGGGTGATTATAGCGATCACTATCGCCATAATCATCAGTTCCCCCTTGAGCGACGAAGTCTCCACAGAATACTCAAACGGAATGGGTATCTAGGTATGTTGTTGGAAGCGAGAATAAAGAAAGAAAAATACGAAAATTTATCCAGACCAGTGGATAGTAGCGAAAGGATGAGTTGGTGTAATGAACTCTTATACGAGGCTGGAATGCTTTCAGTTGTATCATATTTCGGGAAAACCTGCTGTGGTGCGGGTTTAATTTTCTATTCATTCTAGTTATCGATAAGTTAGAAATCCAACTTTAATTTTGCCATCATTTCCAGGAGTTAAATTCCCGGAATTTCACATTAAAAGCATTAGAAATGTTGGATAGGTAGTGTAGTCGTATTTATGATTTCAAGCGTAAATTATTTGAAGTGTAAAGTAGCAAGTTTCGTTTTCATTCAAGTTATCCTAAAGGAAAAAAAGCAAAGGGGAATTAAAACTAAAATTAACTTAAGAACGATACATTCAATGGTAGAGAAGTTTTCACTCTTATTCAACCTTACAACAGAAAAAAGGGGAAATTGGATGTAGTCTTCGGAGTGAGAAGGGGAACTTGATGTATATGCAATTGATGAACTTCAATAAAAACAAATGAGTGGCTTTCTCCCTCATAACTGTAATGGAAACCAACCCCTACCATGTCCAACTTCTCCGGCTGTAGGTGCACTACTTGCACCATTCATTTTACTTTTGTATTCAACGTACGTTATGTTCCGCTGATCTCCTTTTTCTAAAAAAATACATATTCCGGTAATTGAGGAAATGAAACAAAAAAGGATGGGAAATTTGACTTTGGTCAGAAAAAGGGAGACTTCGACTTTGCAAAGCTTGTAATTGTAACAGATATATACGTGCTCTCCTCCCCTTCCCCCACCACTATTACACCGAATACATATGCAAACGACGATAATGATGATGACAGTGGTGTGGTGTGTCCACTGACATTTATGTGAATTTAAATTAATTATTTCCTAATGACACAATGACTCTAATGGCCTCATGATAATGATGACTGCATACTGCTTCTGTTGTTCTTGCTCAGGACGATAATTATGGCAAGTGTGGCTGTACTCTCTAGCATATACATTTTGAAGACCACCATCATCAGCATCATCGCCTACGATGATTATGACTGGGTATAAGGTTTTTAAAGCGGAGACAGGGTTTTTCTGGAATTATACTGCTACTGGAATAATGTACAAGAGGGTGGAATGCAGAACTAGTAAATAAAACGCACACACTTTCATCTATTACTGGAGCGTGCTCGTTGAGGGTGCGGAAAAATTATATTTTTTATACTCTAACCAAGGAATGAGAAAAGAATGGAGGGAGGGTGAAAAGTGAGAGTAAATTTATGCATATTAAATAGTTTGACGGTTGGCTGAAACGATAATTTAAGAATACTGTGGGAGAGCGGGGAAACATCATTATGCAGATAAGTTAATCCTCGTATAATTTACCAAAAGGGAAGAAAAAACTTTTCATTCTTGGAAAATCTCCTCAGTAATAATGGCAAAAAAGCAGCTTATTTTTGTTTACTGTGCAGTATAGTGTGGCACTAGCACGTGATGAAAGATTTGGAAGGGTGAATGTGGATGTGGAGGTGCATGAAGTTTGTTGGGTGCGAGTGAGAGTCAGACAGAGTCAAGGTTGAAAAAAAAATTGATCTGATTGTGTGTATCATTCATAGGCGCGTGCATGCATAATGCAGTAAACTTTGAGCAGGACTGACTTGGAGAGAACAATATCGCTGCAGTTGCAGTGCAAACAGCACAAAGCTGAATATAAGTTCTTCTGTAAAAAAAACTTTTTTTCTGTTCCTTCCGCATGGAGAACTTGCTAAATTTATAAACAGAAGGGGAAAACACACTTATCACATATCGTCACGATTCACAATCCTCTGCATTATCTAGAAAGTACAAAGCCCAAGGAAAATTTGTCGAGAAATGCGTATGGGAATGAAATGGATACTCGTGTGTGCAATATGCAATAAATATGAAAATTATTTTTATGTTTATCCCGCAGTTGGCTGTTGTTTGGGAAGTTTCGTGAAAATTAGGGTTGCACGGAATCACATTCATGTGCATACATTATGGCATGTGATGACTGCGACTGTTCCTCGTTACTGGTATCACTCTCATTGATCAGACAAATTCCACTTAGGTTGGTTGGTGGAGCAGTGACATTGCAACAACAATCACTGATCTGTGCATTTCTTGAAGAATGGGTAAATACGATGTGCGCTTACTGAAAGCTTTTGCAATGGGAGTATAAAATGGAAAGGAAAATTTAGATAATAAACTTGGAGCGAAAGTGCAGCGCTGCTACTCTCGCAATCTAAATGTTCATTATCATTTTGCGTGTGCCCATGTAATATTTCGTGCATCTATAATTCTACGCATAAAGATATTTGACTTGGCTGAAATTGCAGAAGTTGAAATGAGTCGGGTATAGGCAATACCATATAAAAATGGTACTGTAATATGGTATGGGATAATCTTGCATCTCACCCTACCCCGCATATTTTTAATTGGCGGATAATTAAATAAATGCAAAATCAATTTCCCTCTCATTTAAAGGATTTTAGTGTGGCAGGTAGTTTAAAAGTCAATTTTCACAAGTGACATTACAACTTCGAGGTTCGTTAATTTT
>JAHZND010001434.1:0-46473 GCA_027744115.1 Acrocyrtus sp. NNG-2020 | reverse complement strand
TCGGAAGAGAGAAAGGAAAATAGCAAAAAAAAATTGTTTGCCGTGTCCGTTTAGTAGAAAGAAGAAAACTCCAGAAGAATGAGCGTCTATTAATTTATGCTGCCGAGTTGACTAGTGCGTGATGCATGCTACGCTCATCCTCCTCAAGTTTGATCGTTTGTCTCTCATCATCACTCATCATTAGATTGAACAGCTTCTTTGGCTTTTTCTCCTATTTTTTCGCTTCTTTCTCAGTCCATTGAGTTTCGTCATCCAACGGTTAAGAAAATATTTTTTCGAATATTATTTTTTCGAAGCCCACCGCACTTCTCCGATCCAGCTGTGCTCTACTTAACTATTTGTCAGTTTGTAGTGTGGAGCCTGCACTATCCTCTCATCTCTTCTCCTGATTAGAGACTCATCCCAAAATTTAATGCAGTTTGAGCTTCTAAATCAAAAACAATTATAATAAGTACACGCTCACATTTCATTATAAGGAGAGTACGGTATAAAAAAACAGGAAAAGGTTTGGTAAACTTACCAAACAGGTCTGGTATATAATTTTACGGGATGCGTGGCCAGCTAAATAAGCACACACGTAAAAGAAGCTCCTGCTGCTGCCATTTTATATGTGAAGATATCACATTTTTTCCATTCAAAATTGCACAATTTCATTATCCCCGTGTATGCGATTGCAAGTACATCGATACCTTCCTTTTATTGACAGTTATCGGTCCGCTACTCAACTCACTATCAGAAAAAAAAAGGTTTTTCTTGCAAGCTATTTAAAACATAGCTTATGCGATTGGGAAATTTGACTAATTTTTTAACATCTTATAAATACACCCATGCAAACTTTAAATTATATGACGAAAGCAGTCTAAATTTAAGTTTACTTGGATGTCGGGAGGGAGAAACATATATTTTTTAAAAAAACCTTTGAACAGTGCTTTGGCATGGATGTGCAGTGTTTTCTTGAAGAGTCTCGTTTTTACAAAAACAAAGGATGGGACTGTACAGAAGAGTGGGAATGGCGATGTAATAATAATAATAAGCCGAGTTGAGTTTTTTTCCTGTGGCTCTTGCAGGAGCTCTTATACTATAGCGCCTGCACAGAAACTGCATTTCGCTGCAGCGTAACGGAACGAAGAAGGCAATGTGAGCTAATCAGCGCACCGTAAATGAAATAGAAACCAAACAGGCAACATTTTTACTGACTTTGTTCTCTTGTCACGGCCTGCCAGTGCTCCTTCTTCCTGCGAGAAGGCAACAAGTGTCAATGTCAGCGTCCCCATCACCAATAAAAAATCTCCCTCCACTCCACTCTATTCTCTCCCCCCAAAAAACAAACACTGCTTGATTCACTATAGTAAAAAAAACAGTTTTCAGTGAATATTTTTTTAGTGAATGGCTTTCCATTATCATTATCTGTGTGTACTGTGTGAAATTGTTTTTTTAAGAGTTCACGAATTTTTCTGCTGTTTTTTTGGGGAAGGTCAGAAAGTGTAAAAAAATCGTCGTAAAAATTGTATCGAGAGTGGTGAGGAGTGACATCGCAATAAAAATGGACGAAACAGGATATGCAGCTATCTAATGAGCAAACTAAGACAAAAGCCCAGCGTTTTTTATTGAATTCTCGGAATAATTTTTTTTCTTGAAACCGAACCCGTGAGCATAGTGTCAGCTCTCTTAAGAACAGTGTGAATTGTGTAGTGTGTGTTTAGGTACTTTAGAAGAAGAAACAGAATTTTGACGTGACAAAAGCCACAACTCTTATCATTTTCATCTTGCCCATTTTCAACAATTGTTTTTTCAGGTAAAAAAGACATTTTCATAAAACTTTCTTTCCAAGTGATCTTCCGTTTTCTGAAATATAATGGGAAGGAGGTTGAAAACGAAATTATGATAATGCGATTCTCAAAAGATAATTTAATGCTATTATTATTAATGGAATGGCAGTCTGATGCTAATCACTAGTTATCACTTTTATTTGCTCAGATCTAACTAAGGGCGATAGTAAATGAAGCAAAATAAGTATATTGTTGGGCTCATCATCGCCACAACAATAATTCATAGTTGTAAGAGAGCTAAAGAGTTGCCACAAACAAAAGGAGAACCGTTGCAGCTTTGTTATTGTGCACTGCTAACCTCTAATTAACGCTGTGCACACAATATATACGAGGTAATTAAGTTATTAATTTCCTCCTGTAATATATGAGCTTGCCACAATAGCAAAAAAAGTGAGTTTTCTTTGCTGTATGCTACAAGCTTGCAAAACGTTAATTGTTTTAATTACGGGTGGTTAATGAACAGGTAAAAAAAATAAATTGACAAAGCACAGCAGAGCTAACGAAGGAAATGGAAAGTGTATCGGAGTTGCTCATCATAGCTCATCACTATCAAAATAACACATTAAAAATCTTTATTGACACATCTTTAAAATTGCGTAGAAGAAAAAAAAGGAGAATAGCTTTTTAAAAATGTCTCTTTTTACCGTCACTTTTTGTCGCACACTTTCCTTTGTGGAAGCCAGAGCAGAACTTTTGCATGTAAAAGACAATCAGAGAAATGACATGAAATTGGGTACGTATAAAAAGAAGTATTTTTTGTAGAGATAAGGAGGAATGTTGTACATGTTTTGCTGTCATTGTTGGCTCTATTATCTTTATTGCTGTTTGTGGGATGGGTAAAAAAACTGCTCAGCCACTGGTATCAGCTGGGGAGGAACACATTAAAAAATAAAGTGTAATTTATATTTTTTTCGAAAAGATAAGGCAAACAAAACTCCGTGTTTTAAAATGAATGTGTGCTCTAGCTATCAATATAGAAACTGAATAAATCAGCGGGAAAAAATAAAATCTGTTCTTAAACGTGACGCTCCTCTGACAAGGTGTAAAAATCGGATAAAAATGTAAAGAAATGAACTTGTCGAGCAAATGTATCATTTTGCAGATTAGAGCAAATGGAGCGACACGCCGTCTTATTTATGGCTCTCCGTTCAAGTTTACTTGCAAATAAGCTAAACAGTTAAATCCACAGTTAAATGGCGTCGCGATAACTATTAAAATGCACGCAATTGTTAAAAAATAATAATATTGTGGCGCTTTCGCAAAAGCAACAATTACAGAATAATTTTAGCCATTTGAAATTAGCTTTAGCGGAGAGAGATCAGTATCGGGGAAACTGAAATTCTTTGAAAATTTTGAAATGCGCGGTAAAGTCCCTATTTTAATGGCGGCTGAAACTAACTAGTCACTATTCATTAAAAAAGCGAAATTGAGGATTGTCATCAGTCCATTGATGAGTGATCGGACAAGGGAACGAAAGCTAATCTATATGCAGCATCACAAAAAAAACGGAAATTTTCCCATACACGTAATTACGTGTACTGAGCGTGTGGGAGCACTAACAGCAACGCTAATTAGCTAATTAATTTCACCAAAATGTGAGAAAAGAATGTTCTGGCTAGCAAACAAAAGTGCAGCTAATAAGCCGATATGTAGCTGCATAGCTATAACCCACATTGTACAAATTTGTCCTCTCTACCTAATCAATCTAGGCAGTGGAATGTTTCTCTGTCGATTAAAAAATATATATTCCTTTTAAATTGCCACAACATAAAAATATTTTTTGATTGAGGAACATTGCAAAAAAAACAGTAAATTGAAATTTTCGCGCAACAAATTGGATGTGAAAGGGAGAGTGGCAACCCATAAATATGGAATTATGCTGATAACGTAAAAATATCCCAAATTAATTAACAAACTTAGGTACTCCTCGATATCGAAACACAATTGTAATTGCGTCTTGCAGAAGAAGACACATATAATTGCTGATTAATGTCTCCTTTAATGAACCTCTGTTTAATTATTTATGCTAATGTTAGCGATACTGTATAGTAGTACACTGATACAATTTTTTTTGCGTTTCCGTGATGAATGGGAAAACAAAAAAATACGCATTTTTATAGCGTGTAATTAGTTCAGCAGTTTTATTTTCAGTGTGTGCTCTTAACTGAGTTAGAGTGAGTGCGCTGTGTAGAGAGAATATAATTGCGCGATTAAAAATTTAAATAAGGATTGCTAAAAAAAATTCGCTCAGTATAAAAAAATAGAAAAGAAGAAGGAGGACTTTGTCGGTAGGTGGCACAGTGCATATTTCACTTAGGAATACGCCACAAGCGAAAAAATGTTCTGTTTAAGGACGCAGTTCTGAATTTATGTTTTAATTATTCCACTTAATGAAAATTGCATCTTGATATTAATTAGCGTGCTGTGTGAGCCACCAGCTCACAATCAGTTGATACCTAGACAAATATTCTTAATTAAAAAATGGGTGACCATATAAAACTGCACTTCAGCTGTACTGCTAAGTGCGTTGTTAAGCAACACTTTTAATTTCTTTTTTCTGGTGCGTTACTCAACGCAGCCACTTTTAATTACTGTTTTAATTAAGATATCACTGGCAGGTGTAGTAATAGTGGAGCAGCTAAAAATATATTTATCTTGTAAAAGCTGCACGCTCCCTGGCAATTTTTTTTTATTACGTAGGATGCAAGCTGAAAAAAAATTGGGTGACTGATTTGCATTTTAGTGCGTAAAAAGCTTTATTTAGTGTAGCCATAGACGCTTCAATTCTGTCAACTTGTTATTTTTTTGCTACCTTCAATACTGGTCTCGAGTAGGGTGAGAGTCGGCAGCTGAAGCAGCTATCGCTGCTAAAGGAAATCTGAGCTTTAAAAAAAGTGGCATTACATAATCTGAGATTTTAAGCGACAGCGACATGACAGCTCCATTCCTGCTACCCTTTTTCGTTCACAGCGAGATATCTGATAACGCGGAATGAGAAAAGTGGGAAAATGTTTTTCTTTTAAAAAATCTGAGAGATGGGTTGCTCCACACTTGCCTTTTTGGAGTAATCGTAAGAGGAGTACAAAAGTTGAAAAATATTGATGAAGTGGTGGCGGTGGCATGGCGCTCGCTAATTTTGTTTTGTTTTTTTGAAATTCTTCGCATATACGGACCTCAGTGAAAAAAAAGTTAGAAAAAAAACGGTTCGTAAGTGAGTGACTATATACCCGAACTTTGCTGGAAGTGACCGGGGACTTTTTTTTTGATGGATGGGCTTGGATAAAAAAAATATATATAAAATAGAGTGTAACCGCGAGCTCTTGTTTCCTTCCAAAATAAAAATTGGGTACATAAAAAAGTTATTGGTGGAGAGAGCGAGAAAAGAGTTATTTCTCTCGGAGGAAACAAAGTTGGAAAATCCGTTTTCTTATTTAGGGTAAGGATGATGTGGTGCTGAATCGTGTAGCTTTAAGGAAAAAAGATTTTCTTGTTGGTAAAATTAGATCGAGATTGCGTGGGGTCTTCCTGAATTTTGCATCAGCACTGTAACAGTGATCCGAGTGAACTGAGTTGTGAGCTCTTCTCTACAGAGAATGAGATGAGATGAGCACTTCGTAGAAAAATACTTTTTTTTCGGAGCTACTCATGAACTGCGTCCACATTTCCACATGCAGAGCAATCTGGAGCCCTCAAGAATTTTTTTTTTCAGATGATGGTTTTGTGTGGCATGTGGCATGTATTAGTGATGAGTTTCGGTGCACTCTCCCGTAAAAAATCAGATTTCGCAGTCATTCCACTTCATTCCGTTGGCGAGTATAAAAGCCATAAATGAAATGGACGTAAACATAAACCATTATCTCTGCCTCGATTCAACAGCAAGAGCAAAACCGCAAGACTCTCTAAAAAAATGTGACATCATAGCTTTCCCCCTATTTTCCTCCTTTATCCGTCCTGAAGGGCTGTATCAAATTTTCTTTAAATTGGACATCCTCCACACACAACCAACAAGCAACAGCCACAAAACTTAAAGTTAACTCCCATAAAGGAAGAAAAAAGCCGGGAAAGTAGGCTACAAAAAAAGTTTTTTACCCTTTTTATAGCTAACTTTACCTACCAATTTGTAAACTTTCTCGCTTCTTTATGCACACTAAAAGTCCATTTAAACGGGAAAAAAACAAAAGAACGAGTGTGGCAGAGTCACTTCTCCTCTTTTAAATTGCGTCATTGTCCAAAAAGAAGAAAAAATAAACTTTTTTTTCTGACGCTCTTCTGGATGTTAGCATTACGGACGTTTTTATTATGGTCATACAAAGATAAAAGTTTCTTTTTTATTTCATTTGGTAGGGAGGTAAACTCGAAGAGGTAATGACCTATGGCTACCTCAACGCTTTTACCTTCAAAACCTTCACCCCGTTGCGCGGATGAGTGGAGAGGAGATTACCAATTTTATTTTTCATTATTTTCTGGTTAATTGGTCCAATCTCTGTGAGAGCAAAGGATTTTGACCTATTAAAGGTGGAGAGAGAGAACTCAATAAAAAAAGGAATGTTTTTTGAGGCGGACAGGATAAGAAAAGAGGTGATTGGGTAGAAGGGAGTGGAGTACACTTGTAAAAAAAATGTCGCTCTCTTTTTCCCCCATTTTTTTCATGTACTTCTTCGCCGATGACATTTTAGGAGACGACCACGCTCTGTGGTGCTCTCAGGATGGGTGAAGTAATGAGAAAGAGTAAGAAGCGCGGTGGTTACGTAGTTATTTTTGTGTGTGGGTGAGCCCGTCCTCCGGATAACGAAAAATAAGATGGGGATGGCATAGTACAAGCCATAAAGCTGTAGTAAATCACTTATGAGGAAAGACGGAGCAACTTGTTGACGACATAAAACACCACCAACAACAGCCATAACACTTTTTTATTGCCCAACTTGCAAAATCTTTTTGTCGGTTTTGTTTCTCCCTTGTACTTTACCCCTTTTAGCACTACTAGTCGACTGGTTGGTGGGGGAAGCCGATCATAGAGAAAAGAAAAAAAATGGTAGCAGCAAAAACAATAATCTTGGCCCGTTTCTTATTTTAGTGCTCATTATTGCCCCTGCTGGTTTTTTGCGAGGAGCATATTATTCCTGTCCGTTAGCTTCTCCTGTTGTAAATCACTCTAAGGGAAATAATTGCTGGCGCTAATCATTGGAAATATATATTAATTTTGGGTTTTATTTGCAATACTTGACAGGGAAAACTGTAAACCGGACAACGGAAGCCGCAATGCTTGGACCGGCGTGGAGTGGGTAAGGATGAAGCTATTTAGTACAAAAAAAAAGAGTTTTTTTTCGTAAAATATATTTACTTTTTTTTGCTTGAAAGTCTGCAGTGAAATAGTAAAAATGGATAAAAGTCGAGAAGATGGAAAAGAAGGGAGTTTTGTAGGCTTTTCTTTCTTTATGTTGTGGAAGAGGCGCCTCTCCTCTCCTTCAATTTATGGGACGTATTAGTAGATTTCTTCGCTTTGAGGGATTTTGGGAAATGAATGTGCCCATTGTGAACCCACACAGTTGTCAACTGGTTCCTTGAGAGGGCTTCTCAACCACATTCATTTTAGTCCTCATTAAAGTCCCACTCTAATTTTTAGCCTAAAATAGCTCCATTTAACTCAAGTAAATGTTCTTTGGCAGTTTCACTTTTTTTGAAAAAATAAAATCCCGGACGGCAAAGGGAGATGATGCTACCTATTTACGGAAGATGAAAGGAGCTTGTGTGTGTGTGCTACTTTTTCCAGATACATTTTTTTTTGCTTTTAAAGAAGCGTAAAAGAGAAGAGTCGCTCTTTTTCGGTTTGTTTCTGGTGGAGTGTCAGATCAGGATTATATATTTTTGTGATTTCCATGGCCGGGGCATTTAACTGTAAAATGAAATAGCTGCGGAGGAAAGAGCTTCCATTGAACTGAGCATTTGAAGGGGTTTTGCGTTTCCCTTTTGATTCCATCTTCCTCTCCCCTTTGGCCTTTTAGTAATGGAAGAAGGAGATGAAAGACTTTTCACAGTCTCTAGAAAAAGCATATTAGTGGATTGCTGTAGCAGCTAGTAAAAAGCATTTTTTTTATATTTCTGCTCTCGCCAAACGGGAAAAATGTGAGTGAGAAGTCTGTTTTAAAAAGAGACAAAAAGAATGCAGAAGGAAAAAGTTCTCACGATAGCACCACTCCATTTTTATACTCTGATCATTATGACCAGGAAAAAAAGGTCTCCTTGAAATTCCTGTCCTTTTCAAAAAGTTTTGATCCACTTCTTTTTTTTACAAAGACTATGAATATGCAGAGAAAAGGAACCCGTAAAAAAATTTTACAAACTGAGGCGGACGAAAAGAAATAATAATGAGGGAATATATATTTTTTTGCAATGGTTTACAGAAAAGAGTAATTTTCCGGAGTGGGGGGAAATAAAAAAATGCAAAATATGGGCTTTTTTGTACTGGCCTACATAATATCTTTTCTCGAATGGATTTCTCGAGAAGTCCCCTTCGAAAAATTCGAGAGGGAGACGAGAAAAGAGTCACTTTGGAGGAGAGAGGAGTGGAGAAAGAGGAGCACAAAAAATTTTTTTTCTTCGTTGTCTTAAATGACTAGCGCTACTACTCCTGTGCTCCCCTCTTGGTTCTCATTGTGCGCTTTACCAGGAGGGATGGGAAGAGTGATAGTTTTCGGCGTAACAAATCTACTTAAGATGAGGGAATTTTCATGTAAAGCACGTTCGTTTACTCCGGAAGGAATGAATGGCTCCGCTCTAAATTCCTGTCATAATACTTATTGGATTTTGGAGTGCATAAAGCGCTCTCACATATCACACATCTCTAATCACATCGCAAAAAATATTTTTTTTCTACTTGACTACTATATGAGCTCCGTAATGTTCCCTTCCCAGAGGGAGAGGAAGAGAGCTAGTGAGTGAGCTAACGGCCAAAAAAAGATTTGTCTTTGTTTAATGAAATCGGGTGACGGGAGAGATATCCAGCGGAAAAAAAATAAAAAAACAGAAATTCCGCTGCGGAACTAGGATGGCTTTTCAGAAACTTCAGAGACTCCTTTTAAATAAATAGGGGAGAGAGAATGAAAAGGCTCGGCAGCTTTAAAAACTCCTATTTTTACATAATGCCCTGAACAAAAGCATATTTTTAGAGGGGGACTAAAATGCAGGTAAAATCCGCCTTTTGAATGGCTCTCTGTCTCTCTTGCTGCGAGTGCATTTAATGAGGCTGCGTACTGTATGACTGTACACGCTCTTTGAAGGCATTTTTATTTGGATATCAGATACGTGAGCATTTTTATTTGATGTTGTTTTTGTGTGTGCTTTTTCGTAGTAAAATATAAAAAAAATGTTGTAAATAGTTTGGTTGTGTGTGAGATGAGAGTGGGGTGGTATGTAACTGAAGCCGTATTCCTTTTTCATGGGATCAGGTTTAAAGAGCTCTTCCTGTATCTTTCCAGTTGAGAGCGCTCCACCGTTTTTGGGCATTTAAACTTTAAAAGGAACTCGCTTGTTTTGCCACTGTCGTGGCTCAACAAACGTCTTTGTCAAGAGAACAGCTCACCTTTTGACTGATTCCAATCTCCAGAATATAAAAAAAATTGACGTTGATTTATCAGTTTCTTGTCTTCTCGTATTTTATTTCAGTAGAAAAATCTGCTGGAGGTAGCCAAAACGCAGAAAAAAAAATTATGAGTGAGGAATTTTTTAAAGAATAAAATTTCTCTCTTGCGAAGAATATTCCAGACAAATTTTATTTTGCTAATGCCGAGAATATCTTCCAAGATCTTTTTCTCATTTGGGAGTAGCAGAAGTGAAGCGGTGATAAATACTGGGCAATCTAAAAGCTGTTTTCATTAGAGTAAATCCCCGTGTGCCGTGCAAGCCCGCACCCCCTCATAATCGTTCCTTTTGATGGGGACTATCCACTTTTGTGGAGAGGAACAGCTGCGGACCAAAAAAAAAATCAGCAGAAGCACAGAGCCACAGCCACCCACACCAAAAAAGCTAGTACGAACTAAAAATGCGGGTTGTTTTGGATCCCGACACAGAAAAAAAAATTAACAATCTAACAAAAATTTCATTAGCGGACTACAGATGCAACTGAAAAATCTTTGTGTGCCCATAATTTTCAGGAGAGTACTCCCATTCTATAAAAACTATTGCATGAGGACAGGAAAAGATTAAATTATGAAATAAATATATTTTTCGGCGTTTCAACACTGACCAGTTGTGCGACTGCTACCTACAACCTAGCTAAGCATGAGTTTACCTTTTTTCCCTTTCTCTTACCCTTTCGTCGTGGCTTCTCCAAAAAAAAATATTTTTGGTGGAATAGTGCGGCAGACAGAGGGAGAGCCGCTGCTATTTCTGGCATGTGGCACTTCCATGAATAAAAAGGGAACAGTTGTTGCAGGAAGAGAGGCATGCCTTCTAATAATTTTCACAATTATCCACTCTCTTCGTTTATATTAGGATGGCCACCGCCGCGGATTTCTTTATCCACGTATGAGAAGTGCAGATGCGAAAAGGAAAACTCGTTTTTGTACGGCAACTGTGAGAGCAGCGCACTGAAAATTAACAAGTTTATGCCTTGTTCCGCCTCGGCCACCTCTCTCATTTTGGAAGATATATTTTTTTTGGTGCGGTGGAAGACTAAATGAGACGGAGAGAAGTAGACGTGTGTGCGCCAGAATGGGATGAGCGTTTGTCGTGCAATCACGAAAATGACAAAAGTAGGGGCTATGCGCTTCCCCACAAAATAAAAGAGATTCTCCAATCTTCCAACTGACAACTTCTTCAAAACTCCTTCTTGAGTAGGGTTATTTTTTTGGAGGAGAAAACTCTTCTTCTTTTGGAGGGATAGTCTGTAGGTGTATACTTAACTGAGTTAGTATAACAATGACGCTATTATATTGACAAGAACAAAAAAATGGTTGAGGAGGAGGAGGAGGCCGATGATCACTCTAGTGGAGCTGATGGCTCACACGTGCTACTCATCTGCTACTGCCACAGTCTACCAGTCACCCAGCCAGCTACATTTTTTTATGGGGAAATATTGAGTTGAACCGTCTCCATCCAAAAAAAATCTTCTTTTTTCTCCAAGCTATACGGGGACCCTCCTCCTGCTCATCCTCCTGTGCTACTTTTATAAATAAATATTCGTCCGTTGCAAAACACAAGTTCACATTTCACCCTCTTCCTTTCCGTCTGGAGTCCGGCTGCAAAAAAAATTTGTTTTCTTTTCAGATGTTCCCTCAAAAGAAAAAAAATGTTGTATGCGTCGTCATGCAACGAAGGAAATATTTTGTATTTTTGAAAAATGTCGGAAAAAGGAAAAAAAGGGATAACAGTAATAATTGTTTACAGCTCGTGCGTTCCTCAAACTTCCACCCTGAACATGTGCACATAACTTTGAACCTGGTCCGTATAGAGAAGAAGCGGAGCAGCTAAAGGAAATAAAAGTGCTGTCAGGTATATCCTGCTCTCGGCACTCGGTGACACTCTTTTTTTTTTAAAAAAAATGTTTCTTCCTTCCCATTCCTGTGCTGAGATGAGTGCTTCTATGCAGTTGATTTCCATCTTTTTCTCAGACTCATCTCCATTTCTCCCGCCTGCATACTTATCTCTGAATTTCGCTTTCTCAGGAAATGTATTTTTTTTTCGCTAGCTCAGAAGAGAAGTTGTCAGTTGGCTGCGTACAATGTACAAAAATGTATAATCATATACCTTGTTGAATCAATAAATGGAATATTTCTTTTTTTTCTTCTGCTTCTTCGGGATATGGCTTCCCTGTGTGATGTAACTGGAGGAGTGAGTCACTAAAAAAGTCAGGTTTTTCCTGTGGAGCACACACATGTAAAAATGAAACAGGTTCTGGCATTCAGAGTGAAAGGCTTCTTCTTCTTCTTCTTCTTCTTCTTCCGTACACCATATATTTTTTATG
This sequence comes from Acrocyrtus sp. NNG-2020, assembly GCA_027744115.1. NCBI lineage: Eukaryota > Metazoa > Arthropoda > Collembola > Entomobryomorpha > Entomobryidae > Acrocyrtus > Acrocyrtus sp. NNG-2020. The sequence continues at coordinate 34,683 of JAHZND010001434.1, read as the reverse complement.
AAGTTCACAGATAAAGTTATTGCTCCTGCATAAAGTCATTATTTTTGTGAGCTCTTAAAAACATTCCTCCTCCAAGGTAAAGATAAATATTGTAATGTTCTCACATAATTCATGAGGTGGAGGAGGAGGAGGAGCGGGCGCAAAATGGTAACAAGGTAGCCAAGTGCACGTACAAGAAAATGAGAATGTCGTAATCTCACATAGAGAAGGAGGAAGCGTACAGCTTGAAGGAAAAACAAACAAAAAATATATATATTATACTGCTCAGCTTCCCCCATTCCTCTCTCTCTCTGGAAAGCTATGCCTTTTTTTTGCAAAAAAAATATAAGTAGCGGAGCCATCAGCAGATCAACAGCAAAGTGTACTTTAATGCAGGTTCACAGTTCTCAGCCATTTATTGACGGCTGTTTTGGTCGGATGAGAGAAAAAAAAGTTTTTTTTTCTTTAAAAAATGAGCTAGAAGCTAAAAAGGAATATATTATGGGGGAAATATGCCTTAAAACAAAAAATAGCAAATGATTATATACGTTTTACCTGTACCTATGGCCTCTATACATGCGAGGGTGAAGAAAAAAGTGTTGAGAAAAACGGTTTTTTATAGGAGCCAACTTACCAAAAAAACCTAACGTAACTAAAGTAAGCATATTCTTTTTTTGAGCGGAGTACCCGTTTTTTTCCACTTACTTTTCCGTATGAATAAAAAGGAGTAGCTTAACGAAGAAGAGGAGAAGCGCTCAGATAAGCACGGATAAAATATGTATATTTATGTTACCCTAAAATTTTATACAAGGCGAGGGAATTCTTATATCCGTTGTGAAAAGGATGAGCTCAAAGCGCAACTAGCTGCTTGCGGAAAAAAAAAGTTTTTTTTTCGGGTTGTTGTCGTCATCAACATTATCGCCTTCTCCCACTAAAAAAAGATGATGCATTCATACACTTCAGGGTTCGGAGAGGCATGAGGAAAAAGGAGAAAAAAAAGGAGACGATATAGCGAGAAAGATACATATTTTTTTGGAGCTGTGACTTACGAGCTCTGCCTTCTTGGCCCTTGTAATTTTCTTGTGTGAAGAGAACACGCTTGAGAAGGTACGAGGCAAGGGTCCTTTTAAAAAGAAGCTGTGAAAGTGACAATGGTTCCGGCTAGAATAGGGCGTACTGTAAATACCCATTCTTAAAAAACGGGTAGCATAAAAAAGCAATTTCTCTCTTTCGGATAAGCAAACTTGAGATATCTACATATAACTATTTTTTTTCTAGCTCTGGAACTTTTTAATAATTCTTTATCTCACATAATATTCAGGAAAAAAAGGGCAGAAAAAAAAGTTTGGCTTTTTCTGGATAATTTTTTTTTGCGGAGAAAAACTTATGGATAAACTAGCAAAAAAAAGTAATCCGGTGAGGTGGTCGTGTACAAATGTAGCAGAGATAGAGAGATAGAGAGCTCTCTCCCAGACGAAAACTGGTTTTGGGTGGTGGGCTCATAATTGGAAAAGAGAGCACAGACAACTGCCGAGTATCCATAACCAGTTGTAATTGGAGAATTTATGGGAGCATTTAGTGCCATGCATAACAACGTCATTAATTCCGAGCAAACTGTTACATTCAATTTAACTCGGAATAACAAGTGCAGCTAGCACTTCCCTATTTTAGTTTTTTTTGGGTGCCCCAAAAAATATATATTGTGAAGACTGAGCAAACCCATTTCCATAATGTAGCTCTATCGCTGAATAGTAAGTGGACTAAAGTGAGTTAGTCTTTAAGCGGGAGGAAAGAAGGGGAAAAAATTGTAGTTTTGGGAGCGTAACATTAGTTAGTTTTCCTTTTATTTTGTGGCCCTCAAAAAAAATTTAGCTTTTCTTAAGAAGGCTCCTCCACACCGTCGCCGCTTGTGGTCTAGGAAAAATGGAATTTTTTGGAGCCATTCCGCAGCGATAATGGGCAACGTGGAGGGCGCTCCGGTGGCGCTACAAAGGAGTAATGTGAGGCTGAAAATGTAGTTCTGGCCTTTCTCGGGTATTTCATAATGCATGATTTCCCATTTCCCAGTTGAGGACAGCTTCGGTGAGTTATGGAGGAGTCGATGGTAATAACAAAAGATGGCGAAAAAGAAGAACAATTACTGACTCTGTTTCGGATAAAAAAAGCTAAAAAAGAAATTGTAAAGTAGAAAGGGGACATTCTCAGTTTTCTCGGAGCGGGAAAATATGAGATGCGCCGAGTAAATGTCTCCGTCTCCGTGGTGGATGGGAAAAAGAGCGGACTTTTTTTGGTATAATTTAAGCAGGTGTGAATTTAGATGGGATGGGTGTAATGCGAAGCTATAACTGGGAACGGTAACGAGGCTCATCTCCCGGCTGCTCCATTCTCATGCAAATGTAATAAGTGGAGAGCAATCGGAAATTGGTTCAATGATTCCTCCCCGGAATCACCCATTTCGGGAGTGTAAGTCGAGAGCAATCTTGTCACATTTAGTTTCCGTAATGCCTTTGTCTTTCCGGAAAATGGGTTTTGAAGGGGAGAAGAGAGAGCAAGTTGAAATTGTAATTTTATTTTTTGTTCCCTCCATGCCTCCCTCCAACATCCTCCAACTTTTCCTTTTTGCTCGAGCAACAAATGATGGTGCACTGTCACACTCCCCTTTTGTTCTACCACGAACAAATGGATGAAATTAGGTTGGCTTCTCTCTCCAAATATAATGTGCATGTCAGCTACTGCCGTTTCCTCCCTTTTTTCTCCAACTCCTCCAGAAAAACGTAGAGAGAGACACTTGAGAAAGTGAACCGGATGTCATCATAACCGTGATCACTATCAATTCTTCTCGTTCCCCTAGAAATCCAGCTCAGCAGAGAGAGAGAAGCGATGACGGAAATCACGTAGATATGCTGGTAAATGCGGATTTTTCTCGATCTATTGATGAATTCTTCATTGTCCAGCTCAATTCCGGAGAAATCCCTTACATGCATTTTTTCGCCTGACTGGGCCACTCCATCCTCCTCCCTAGTCGCCCTGCTGCTGCGGTTCTGCCTCAGCTCCGTGAACTTTGTTGCGCTCCCAGCCAAATATGATGGGCTTTTGATGAAAAAGGATTGTTTGCTTTAGATCTGAAAACGTGATTGACCGTATTCCCGGAACATGTATAATACGAGCACTAACAAAGCCGATTTTTTTTCGCAATGCTCTGCAGATCAGCTCTCGCAAAATCCCTATATATCCGTCCTTCTTCACTTTTTTCTCAATTCCCCACATTTCAGATTGCAATTGGAATACCATAAAAAAGAGTTTTTTTTCTTCCTTCACTCATTTAAAGTGGACTTGGCATACAAAAATATTTCACTAGGATCTCACGACAACTCCAATATTTCTGTCCAGGAATATCAAACAAAGCATTCCAGCCATTCCAACCAGTCCCCCACTGCGGCTAGGTAGTATAGCGCCAATAATGGAGAACACACTCAAGCTATTTCTTATATATTGGGCTGCTTAGTGTTTTCCTCCCACTAAAAAAATGTTGGGGATTGCAGTACAATTTCCAATTCTTTTTTTGCCCTTCCCCTCCCCCTAAAATTAGCTGTATGTGTTTGTAAGAGCTCATTCCCTCTACTAATATATTAGAAGTGAAGTAGTTGAGCTGGAAAACGATCTGAGCGTCCCTCCATTTCTCCGCTAAAGAATTAGGGAAAAGGATAAGGAAGGATTAGTATGAGCCTTTTCCTCATCCGCTGCTCCACTTGGAAGCTCAGAAGAAGAAAAAGTGGGAAAAGTCACATTTTTTCGGGGCTTCTCTTTCTCTCCCTTGCCATTTTACCTCATTCTTTTGTTTGGCAGGGAAAAAAAAGTTGGAAGAACAAATAATAATATCTTTTACGGCAGTATAAATTATCGGGCTTGTTAATCATTGCCATATCCAAACCAATTTTTTTTTCTTCCTGGCAGTGTGAGAAAAGCGGCTCCGAAAAGAAAAGATGAAGTTTCCCGAGCCGTGACTTTACTGCCATTGGTAAAAAATGAACTTGTTTTTTCCCTCCTCGTTATCAGCCGGGAAATGAGGGATGAAAAATTGCTATTCCTGATGAGAAAATAAAAAGAACAATAGTAACTGATTATATAGAAAATAAAAGTTGCTCTTGCTGCTTGATCTGTCTACGAGAGAAGAAAAAAAATCTTTGAAAAAAAAACTTTTTATTTTCCCAAACTCTTTTTTTTCTCTTCTTCTCCTTGAAAGAAATGCTTTAATGATGATGATAGATTGGAGCTAGCGAACAAGTGGGTCTTCGCTCTATATGCTCACTACCACCGTCACTCTTACATTTCTTCCGAAGCACTCGAAAAAAAATAGGAAATGCATTGGGAGCTGTCTTCTCCCAGTCAGGCTCACTGAATAGGAAACCAAAGTTTTCTCTACTGGACCTACCCTAGGAGTACCCTTCCATATAATAAAAAGATTTTTTTCTCTACAAAAAAAAGTTTCTTTTTTTCCCAAATAACAAAAATCGGAATTGGAGCTTTACACCTATCAAGTAAAAAATGAGGACATTTATTTTCCCGAGTACTTTTATTTTTATTATTTTGTGTAGGCTAAATAGTGAGCTTTCTGTTTCTAGTTTGAATTGTTTTTCTATGTGCTCCTCCGGTTGAGCACTCTTCCCAAAGAAGAAGAAGAAGAAGAAGGAAAATGGGCTGAGCAGCAGCAACAACAAAAGGAAAAGGTGTCATTCCTTTTTCCAGTGGTGCAGTCAAGTGAGGCGATTTCTCTGTTTCCAACTGGAGATGTTTTCTTCCAGGCTCCTTCTTCCCAGAAAATGAAGGGAGAAAGCACTCACATATTTTAACTATGAATGTGGCACATGTAATATGTATGCATCTGCTTTAATGTCCACATAAAAGGAAAAATATATATATTTGGACGGTACAACAAGAGCAACGGAGTGCCGTCAAAAAAAAAGTGGAGGACAGAAATAAAAGGGAAATGTTGTGAGTAGGTATCCATAGAAAAATAATACGGCTCCCTTTTATTTCCTCCTACTTGAAAAAAAGGCAATATCCAGCTCAATTTCTTTGCCTGACTTTTCACTCTTTCTTTTACTCCAGTTGGTGATGGCTGAGATGGACAATTGTGACATGGTTATGGCTGGAGAAAGGTGCCTTTCTCTGAGCTATTGTCTTTCCGAAAAAAAAATATTTTTTTTTTGTTTTTTGGGTCTGTCCCGTCCGTTTTCAGATGAGACGGAAGGAAGCTGAAATGTCGAGTTTGCGGAGTGGAGTGGACGACGCTAATGCAAGGAGCAAACAAGACAAGTGGAGCAGCTTATTTATATGTTTTCTTGGGGAGAGATGTATTTTATTATCGATTTGGATTTCACAACATAAAATATGCTTGCTCTACATACAAATTTGTATTGCCAAAAGGGAAAAGGCGGTTGCTCGTACGCAGTTTCTGAGAAAAGTAAAAAGGAGGGAGTGTATGGAGGAAACGGAGAATAGATCGGGCTCATTTGTAGGTAGCAAGAGCAAAAGTTCATTTTATGGAGTGGAGTACAAGAGAAAATATATTTTTTGGCAGGAGGCATGAAAGGAAAAGATGTACGGGATGAATGATAATGTTGCAACTGCGAAAACGAAGTGAAATGGCTGTAGTGATAATGATCGAATGGGAAGGGAGGAGAGTATGGAGGAGCCCAAAAAAAAAATTTTTTTCGTGGAATTTCCAGGAGAAATGCAAACAAAAAATGTGTACAGGGAGCATAGCATTGCGACATTTTCTCCAGCACTAGTTTTCACTTTGCATTTGGGCGGTTGTCAGAGTCTACCGCCGGAAGTGTATAAATCTGTCTTTAGGAAAAAAGACGTGCTCTCTACAACTAGTCGTGGTGTGGTGCATTGGAAAGTGATAAATGGGGCCAGAAAATGATTTAAACTCGAAGCCAAAAAGCCAGAGACCAGAGTAGTGGATAAAGAGCAGCGTGCAAAAAAAATATATCCGTTTTGTTCCCGTAATCCGTTTGGCATGTGTGAACACGGAAACGGAGAAGGAAGTCGAAAATAAACTATCCAGCAAAATTGCGAAAACAATTCCACAAAATTTTTTTAATAGACTGTTTGCAATAGTCACTAATTAAAAAATAGTTTTCATGCAGCCGCGTATACTTTCTTATTTTGGTTCTCCTGTCACTCAGGTGAAGCTCCCCTTTGATACAGGGCAAATTCTTAAAACGGCCAAAAAATATATATGTCGAAATGCGCGTATTTTTTCAGTTTGCCCTCATTACCCCTTTTTTCTCTCTTCGCTGATTAGAGAGCCTTATTCATCAGAGACAGAAAGAAAAGAGGGCAGCCGAAAGCTCAATGAATTTAAAAATATAATATCCGCTGGGAAAGAAAAAAAAATTATAAAGTTGAGCAAGATCAAAAGTAAGTTCTCAAGAATAAAAAAAAGGAATTGGAATTTTCATGAATTTCACACACACACACATCAGAAGACGGCTCTCTAGATGAGAGCTGTGCTAAACAATAGCGGATTTTTGAAGCTGGAAAAACGGTAGTTTGAGTGAAGAGTAAAAAAAATGAGTTTTGTGAATAGAAAAAAAGAAATGTTTTTTTGTTACTGGTCTGGTGAGCCAGCTGAATGGAAGAGAGATGAGGAAAAGGAAAAGAAAAAAAAATTGACAAAGAATTTTTATTTCATTCCGGAGTCCCGACCCTATAAGACTGGTGTGGTGGTGGGTTTGGGTTGCACAAAAATAAAAGTGAATGCAGAAGAGTGCATAGTATTCTGGCAAACAATTTTTTGGGCTTCTCACCTCATAACAAGGGCGAGGGTGAGTAATGCGATTGGTTTTTATGAGAGATGCTCCAAACGCTGGGCTTATCCCTTTAAGCGAGCGGCTCTCAACTGGCTCGTTACGGAAGGAAGGGGTCCAGCTGCTGTAAAAATTGGGCAGTTTTTTTTCTCTTTTTTGTTTTTCACCTTCCTCTCGTTTAACATTGTATGGGGAGGGTGAATAAAACTGGTTAAAAATTATTTGTAGCTCCTCTTCTTGCAATGCAGAGAAGGCTGAGAAGTGTGTAAAACAGCTTTTATCGTACGTGCATCCCAGCCTAGCGGGATCTTTTCTATGTTTTTCCGCGTAAGCCTAATCAGACCGTTGTTGTGTCTGTCGTTTTTATTAACTTGATCGTCCTGGAAAACAGCCGTTAAACTGATGTGACTGAAGCTGACAGAGAAAAAAATAGTGGAAAGGGAGAGTGGAAGAAGAAGAGTGAACGGTGAACGGTGAACGGTGAGAGGACTTTTTTTTGCAAGGAGCGAGAAAAAGGGGAGAAGAGAGAAGTGGCTTGGCTGTTGGATTTTGGATGTTGGAGAGCTTCCCAGCTACTTCACTTCAGTTAGCAGTGGTCCTTGGTGGAGGCAGGAGCACCGGAAAATATATTTTATTTTTTGGGCTGTGTGTTAGGTTGGTTGGTGGCTGTGACAGGCTCCGCTTTCATGGCGCTTCCTCACTCCGCTCTTCTTCTCTCTGACTGGCATACTGACATTAATTCCGCTGGATTATCTTTCCCTGTTTTCCACCGAAATTACTTTCTTCCCGTATAAAAGTCTCCTCACTTCATGGAGCAAAGCATTGTTCCTAGACGTCATCCTCTGTTCACAGTTTAGCAAGAGACACTATAAAATACAAAAAAAAGTAAGTGGGAAAACCGAGTCTTCCAAAAATATATTAACGAATGAGTCACTCATCTTCTCCACTAAGAGAAAACCTTTGACCTTCCACTCACATTACTTTTTTTTAAAAAAAAAGCTAAAAAAAGTCAGTTTAAAAAACATTGATTATCCCTCATCGTTAGGAAATTAAAAAAAAATGTGCATAGTTAGCTGTGAAAATTGGTTTTTTTCATTTCGTGGCAGACTTTTTGGGGTAAATATCCTGTGAAGGAGGAGGAGTGTTTGGTGCGGAAAAGTTGTTTTTTTCCTGCATACGTTTGTTTTTACAGCTTTTACTTTTGACTTTTCTTGAGCAACTTTTTTGGGGGGGAGTGGGAAAAAGCGTTTTTCTATTTGGGAGGAGGGTGGCGGGTGTGAAGAAGGGGAAAAGAGTTTGGGAGTGAGAGTGGTATTTTGGAAAGGAATGGAGATAAGTAGTGGAGTGGTGTGCTCACTCACCTCTTCTTTCTCGGAGTTTTCATGTCTGAAAGCAATTTTGAAAGATTTTTGCTTTTTCCGACTTTTGCAGGGAGGAGGGGAAGTGGAAAAAGTTGTATTTGTGAGGAGCGCGGAATGTTTGAGGAATTAATCCTATTTTTATTTCTGCACGTTTCCAGATGGCATCCTTGAGTGCGGTTCGGAGTCCATCCGTGCTTTCGCAGCAGCATCACTCTCCTCAGCGGAGCTTTACTATTTCGGCTCTGTCTCCTCCAGTAGGCTTCCAACAGAATTTATTCGCGGAGGAGCGGCAGAGAAATCATCAGCATCAGTGCGGCTCGTCGTCTTGCTACTCTGTGGGAGACAATGATGAGAGCAATGAAAACGTGAAAAATAGCGGGGCTCTGTTCCTGGCCAATGCGGGTTTTGGCCACAGTCGTAATAAAGTGTACTACGACTCCGACTTCTCCTGCCCCACTTCCTGGGAGTTCCGGGATAATTGTTCTCATCTTCCTCGCCACTTGTTAGCGGCAGGAGTACAAATGCCAGCTGCATCATCATCACCCGTCGTGCTCCCACTGCCGCTGGGAGAAATCGGGGCAGCGGTGCTGAACTCGTCTGCAACATCTTCCCTCGCTACAACACCGTCGCCCTTGGATGAGCTCAGCCCGTATCAAGTTCAGATGCAGTTTTCAATGCTGAGGGGCAACGCGTCCAACTGCCAGTCAATTGTTCCTCTGCCCACGTCCTCGGCGTGCGTCTCTCCGCTCTCGGTAGTGAGGAATTGTAGCGACGCGGTGGTGGGGGGAAGTGGAGTGAACTGTGCATGTGTATTTGTGAACTCCCCCGCGAATCATAGTAATCAGCACCAGCGGAGTGGCATGGAGCTCGCCAATAGAACTGGGCCGGACGGTGCTTATCTTCATTTGCATGATAAATCGAGTGCCAGTAACAGCGGAGATGGGAGCGATGGGAGTAGGAACTCGACGGGAAGTCATCGAAGTCAAGACTCTGGCTTCTCCGACTCCGGAGAAACGAGAAGGAGGAAGAGTAGTGCGAGCACTAACACTTTCACCGGAAACCAGCCAGACTCCTTTCATCACCTTCCAGCCGCGAGCCCGACCGCACTAGTGGCTGGCCAGTCTCATCTTCTTTTTGCTAATTCAATGACTGCGGCGCTCCCTTGTGCATGTCCTGCTCCCGGCTATGAAACTAATTGCTGTGCTGACAGGTCGTTGACATCTCCCTCTTCTGTAGTGGCAACACATGCTGCGAATGGCGACTACAGCTCCCTTCCACAGATTTATCATAATTCCCCTGCAATTTACGAGTGCGCTCAGAGCTGCATGCCAAGTCCGATCCCGTCCTCTGGGTATGGCTGTGGTAAGTTAGGAAGTGGCAGCAGCGCACTCACTTCCGTTACTCAGCACTACCCCATTTACGGAGTGGCTAGGGCAGGCAGCACTCCTCCAAGACGTCCAGCATCTGTGGACATATCACTTCTGGACAGAAATGGGAACTGTAATGGAGCTCCTTCCTCAATAATGTCCAGACTGTCTCCGCTGCCGTCCCCAGTGGCAACTTCCTGCTCCAGCTGTCTCCCTTCCTCGACAGCTCACAGAAGATCATTTTCCCCCTCGTCAAAAACTCATCAATATCCTTCCCATTCCCATGACATATCCGCTCTCGCCTGTGCCTCTACTGCCACAGCTATCGCCGCGCTTCGCGTTCCACTCAGCTCATCAACTCCCAAACGGCTCGGCTCCGCATCCACCTCAAGACTCAATACTCATGCTGTACTCAAAATAGACAACTTCGAGAGTCTTAACAAGAACGTGAACAAAGATAACAACAATAACAGCAGCAGCAACAGCAGCGCTGGAGCCAAGACTGGAAACAAAACGTTCACTGTCCAACATCTCGGCAGAACCAACTCTGGTAACGACTCTATTCTCTTGCCACCTAGTGAATATCGTCAGAACTGTGTACCTCGCAATGGAACGGCTTTTGCTGAAGCTGAGCCTCGACACGATGTTAGCCGCGGTGAGTCAGAGCCAGAGCACGAGAGTGCGCTCCCCGCGGGCAAGCGGCTCGGACGCACTCGAACTGCTGCTGAATCCATTTATGACAAAATTTGCAACCGGTTGTCTTCCTTCTCAGGGTCTAGTTTGTCCTCTTCGTCGCAAACTAACCAAACAGTGGTTTCCGTAAAAGGGAAGAGTGCTTCCCTGAAAGTCAGCTCCAGTCATGATCAGGGTGGAGAGGACCAGGAAAATGCAGAAAATTGCCAAAACTCTAGTCAACAAAGTAAAAGCAGCCTCGGAGAAGAGAGGACTCAGTCGTGCTCCACCAGCGGAAAGTTTAAACTATTTGCAAGGAGTAATAGTGCCAAGTGGCAGAGTCTACCGAGGGGAGTCAGCCCGCTACAGTTACCTGAGCCGAAAGAGCATTGCTGGAACGGCGCTTCCACTACTCAACCAGAGATTTCCCGGGAGGCTGAAGCTTCCGCACCAAAGAGCAGCTGCAACTTGAAAAGGAACGCGTTGAAAGAAGTGGAGGAGAAAACGGAGAGCAAAACAGTCCGACTCTGGCTCCACGATCTCCGCACTCAAACGGAACCGGAGTGTCTTCACAGCCTCCAAACTAAATGGATTCTTCCTGGAATATCTCTGCACGATGACGACGGGGACGATGAAGGTACTGAAATTACAAGTCGGGGAAGTTCCCGCTCTCCCGCTACAAGCAGTACTCTCACCTCCACTGTAACCACCACAGGAAGTGTCACCTCCTCAACAGAAGGATGTGGTAGGACGTGCTCCTCCTCTTCCTCCAACTATCCTCCCAGCTCCCCAACCGAAATGGACAGTGAGTCGGCGTCGTCCGCCTCCTCCCGTAAATATATAAAACAGGGACACATCGCCACTCCCGGCCCTGGCAGAACCCGGCACCAGCAGCGCATCTCTCAACAAAAGTTCCTTTCCTCAATGACTGCAGCAATCCACGCAGTGTCCACCCCTCTCATGAGCATACGAAACGTGGAAATGACTGCAAACGTAATTTCCGGAGAATTCTCCAAAATATGCAAGTAAGTCCAATACAAAATAATTCTCCTCCACGAGCACACTCTCTTTTTTTATTATTACGTAATCCTTCTCCAGCTCCCAAAATATATATTTTTCCTCGTCTTGCATAAAGAACCGTAACTCTCGGCAACAGGTGCAAGAGCTGCGGCCCAAGTTCAGTGCCAATTTAGCTGCTCTAATTGAGGCCACATGTGTAGCTGTAAAAATGTATCCACATTACTCTTTTTTTATATTTCCCAATTTACGGTACAATTCAGCACTTCTTCAAGATGTGCGAAATGAGCTGACATCAAAAGCTCTAGTAAAGAGCGCGCACAGCTCTCCCACCATTCATCTCCCCCAAGTGGCACGTAAAAACGCCTCCTTTCGCGTGCTCACCATTTTTACACTCATTCCAGCTCTGAAAATTATCCCATTTTCCCAGCTACAGCGTTTTTTTTGCAGCTCTGAGGAATCCGGTACATCTCTTATTGGAGAGATGCAGTAAATTGAGAGCTATTACACAAAGTTAGTGTTTCGCGGACGATGCAATGACTGCAACGAGAGAGAACTTATCTCAATCATTGCGAGCAGTATACGCTCGTGCATTAAAATCGCAACATTAAAAGCCCGATTGGCTGCATCTTGCGTACAATCGCATAATCCATAAAATAATCTTTTTTACACGTGCCGGAGGTTAACCCTGAATACTCATATTTTCCACTCTTTATTTTCGTCGAATCCAACTAAACTGGGATTTTTTGGAGTGCCAGCGCACAAGCTTGTTTTTGTCAATTTCAATTAGCAAAACGCCAAAATAGACAGAATGTCTGTGTGTAGCGATAGCATAATGCTGATATAGGAGCACGGCTTTATTGCGTGGCGCTAATTGCTCTGCACAGAACAGAAATGTTACAATATTAGCTTTAATTGGGATTCGTGCTCGCATACAGTTTTTTTACGAGAGCTATCAATTTGCAGAGATGCGAGCGTGTATTGGAAGCTGACAATAAAAATTGCCGACAGCGTTTTTAATGAGCATGTTAAAAAGTTTGAGTGCCGACGGAGAAAAAGAAATATGTTTTTAATAGCTTTAATTTTTAAATCCGTTTTCCTCCAAAGATAGACAAGCTGGGGCGGTTATCTTGAAATTATGGACTTTTATGTAAATTGGAAAATTATTTTTTAGGCACTTGGAGTTTGGCGTATTTACGCAAGTCCCTACACTTGTGCTCAGCTTGATAGGGCACATCGATGACTTCCTTCATGGAGTGGATGGGCAAGTGAGGACGGTTGGAGGGGCGGGAAATGGGTTGAGTGTGCATCTAAGAAAACTGGAGAGCCGGTTAGAGCATGCATGCTACGCGCTCGAGATGGTGGCGAAGGCGATGAGTGAAGCTGCGATGATAATGAATGGGAGTGATAGCAGCGATGCGGGAGCGGACGGAAGTAGTGGGAAGGGGAGCATTCCTTATCAGAGCCAAGTTCCGCCAAGATCTTCCTCGACATCACCGTTGTCGTCTTCTTCCTCTTGTACGAGTTCGTCGAATCGGGAGAGCGGGGGAAGTGACTCTTACCAGAATGGACTGATACTTTCGTCGTCGCCTTCCGACCCGGAGCCGGAGTCGTTGGACCGGCAGTATCATGTTGTGGTGAGGGAGGCGGTTGACGGGATTGTCACTGTAGGAAATTTGTTCAGTCAGGTGGTCGATTTGAGACTAACGAGGGATCTAGCGTCAATAATAGATACAATTGAGGGGGGAGGAATTCCTGCAAGGATCGCTTTAAAATCACTGGCAACAGTGCTGGCCGAAGGGGGGAATCATATCTGCAGGCTGGCTGCGGATATTAGGACGGTGCGGGGCTTGCTTGGGGTGTTGCTGGACACGAGGGAGGATCAGGATAAGATCCTTGCCTTGCGCTGTCTTGCAACCGTTCTTTGCGTGGGAGAGGCTGTCAAAGATTTTGATAAGGTGAGAAAATTTTTTGAGATTTTTCTTTTTAACAAATGCTAATTAGGGTGAGAGGTCGTAAGTCATCAATGTCTTCTTTACCTTGGAACAGGCTGGCGGATTCGAAATTATAGCGGACTTGCTGTACGAGCCGATATACTCCAAGTGGATTAAGATGGAAGCCGTTGCCGTGCTCACGCAGGCGACTGATCCATGGATCGACCTGGAAACTACACTGCTCACTTTGGGTGTCCACCTGGAAAAGTTTATCGCTTCTCTGACCGCTCTAATTGCAGAGTTTAAAACGGAGGAGGAGCCATTTTTGCTGATCGTTGCGGCCATTTCTAACCTCACCTTTTTGGAAGTCGCGTCCACCGAATATTTAAAAAGGTGCAAATCAGTGCCATATCTCATCAGCGCTGTGAAAGGAAATCCCAACTTCTCCGTTTTCATCTTGGACCATGTAAGAGCGAATAATAATATTTTTTTAAAAAGTATTTAAACATGCAACTGGGTCATTTCTATAAAAATCTAATTTAAAATTCAGGTCGCGACAATTCTAGCAAATATGGCTGGCACCGAGTCCTGCCGGCAAGAAATCATAAAGTGCGGTGGGATCGACGCCCTCCTGCAGTTTCTTCAACTACGCCCTTCCCTGCCAGGAAAGACGGACACAGTATCAGCAATTACGGCTTGCGAGCGGCTTCAGCAAAAGTCAACAATTGCCATATCTAGGTACTTGTCTCGAGCAAAAACAAAGCTTCATCAACCAAAAAAATGCATTCTAAATTCAAAACATCATCTAACTAAATTTAATTTTTCCTTTCAGACTGGCAAATGAGGACGGAGTGGCCGTTCACATCTTCAACATGGGCGGAGTTCATCGACTCGTCACACTCTGCCGGAAAGAAAAGGAGAGGAACTACTCCGATGGCGTTCTTATAGCTGCCTTGGTAAGTTACCCTCTACAAAATAGTCTGAGCATCCACTCAAGAGCAAGCAAAAAAAATTGAATGGCCGTGCCAGGAATCGAACCTGGAGCGTTTGGTTACTGCTCGCCACATATATAGAGCTCTGCACTTTTGCTTCAGCTGCAGTTGCCTTGTTAATGGATCTGTCGTGTCCACGTGTTCCACAGTACACAATTCCTGCTACGCCAATGCAACCCGGTTGTACTTATGCCCGGAACACGGGAAAGCGGCAGGTAGTCGGTTTGCATTGGCCCATCGAAGTTTATATTATAAGTAAAAAATGAATAAAATACCGAGAACAAGGATGCAGACCTCCATCCGGCGAAAATCAGTCAAACGTCTTAGCCACAAGACCACCGAGCCATTCACCACTTATGCATCTACGCTATATCATATTTCTCTTGCAACTCCTCAAAAAATATTTTTTTTCTTCTTATACTGCGCATCCACTCATCTCTTTTTTCTCTGGAGACTGCGTGAGGAAACTGATCACTCAGTGGACGAATGAACTACGTATAAATAGAACCGAACCAACGTTTATTTTCCTGTAAAAAGAGAATTCGCGAATACGTAATAGCATAGTAGCGTACATCTCCTCCCATTTTATTAGCATGTGACTGTTACAGTTGCAGCATTTTTGATTAGGTATGCGTGAGAAACGTAGCTGGTGCATAGTGGTGAAGAGGTAAATATTTTGCTATATAAAAAAACGAGACTTGCCTCACCGCCGAGTTTACACGTGCATGATTTTTTTTGCACTTGCCTATAAAAAATGTACCTTGTCACCGTGTACACTCTCCATCGTTCTGCACGCTAAAAACTCACTTGTTGTTATTATGCTTACTACTCGTCCAAATATTCCAGAGTTACTGAGTTCAACTCTGTATCGTTTTACATCCCCCAAAAAAAATTCTGGAAGTTCTGGAATGGAACTGCTCCTTTGTTTGGAGAGTGCATAGACAAATTCATATATGAATAGAGCTGAGTTTGTTTGCTCTTGATGAATGATGAAGCAATAACTGAGTTTTTTTGCTTGTGAGTGGATCACTGGATTTTGTAAACAAGAGGCTGATTGTGATAATGAATTTTTATTTTTCGTGCAGGCGACACTTAGAAAACTGGTGACTATTTGTGGGGATGACGCTGTCCAGAGACTGGGCGGAGCGCAGGATCTAATCGAGCCGAGACTGTTGGACTCTTTCCTCTTGTACTCTTCCAGGCAGGAGAGCTACGTGTAAAAGGGAAGTGCTGGAGTGGAAGTTCCGTCGCTAAAGTCTGAGGAAATATATAAAAATAAAAGGAAAATTATGTGCGCGAAAAGTGTAGAGTAGTCCAAGGAAAAGTATATATTTTTAGGATGAAACGCTTCCAAAAAAAACGAATCCATTTTTTAAAAAAGTTGTATTAAATTGTAAGTTAAAAAAATTACTGCGTCCTCTGTACAAAAAAAAGTCCATTGCTGAGTAAAAAATGTAATTTAATGACGTTTACATAATTATATAAATTATCAAGTTAGTAGTTAAACTGCATAAAAATAGCTTTTTTGTGTACAGCTCGTATAATGATTGCGGGGAGAAGTGATACAAAAGAAAATACTCTCGGTTTTATTTTTTCAACGTGCTCAATCTAAATAAAACGTGTTCACAGCTAATATCTTCTCAGTTTTTTTGCTATTTATTTTCCTCCAAATGCCCTCTCATACTTGATGACTCATTCATATTTTTTAACAAAAGCTTTTAATTCTACTGATGACAGACGACAGTTAACTACAAATCCAATTGTGCGGGGGCTCCAATCTCGTAACTTGACCAATGTTTATTGGCGATGGCATTATCGCCCCATTTATTTTTAGCTGGTGCACCCTCAACCCAAAAAATTTGTGGGCTGACATGACGGCTGCTCGTAAATTTGCGATCGACGTTCTGTTTGGCGTTTGAAGCGCGGCCGTAACGCAATAGTGGAGCGAGGTTGTGAGTGCCTAACTGCAGCCGAAACAACCTATCCAAACTGCAACAACAGTTGTGCCTGAATCGTGCTCGCTTTCGACCTTGGCATTGGCCTTGGCAGCTATAGTAGAAAAAGCAGAAATCTCCTTCCAATCCCAACATATGGAATTTCTTCCCTGCCACTTACCATTTTTTTACCTAGAAACCATTATTAGCACAGCACACAGGAACATTGAGTCCCACTATACCTTCATAGGAACTTGATCAATAAATCATTTCCCAGAAAATTCAGGTTCCAGAAAAATACAAAAAAAATTTTTTTAATGGAAGAAAAAACTACGAGTCCGTTTTTAATGTCTTTCCTTTACAATAATTTTTCCGAACCCAATTTTAGTCTAACTTTAATCAGCTAGTTGCAATGAGAGCTCTTCTCCCCAAAAAATTCTGTTTTTTATCCGGGTGGATTTAGTAGTGCAGGCTACTAACATATATATATTTTTTTAGGCAAACTATTTTGGAAGTGCCTACCAAGGCTAACTGCTCCTCCACGTGGCGGAAATAACAGCAAAAGAACAGGAGCGAACAGCCGGTCAATTATTATAATCCATTCTGCATTTCTGCACGTCCTCATCACCATCATCATCACTGGGCAAACAAAACAAAAAAAAGTTGAGCCTACTCTTTCGCAGCTCTTTTTTTGCTAGTTTCGCCAGCTAAAAAAAATTTGCAAAAGGAGTGAGATAGGAGATGAGATGCACCTTTTATTTCGAAATGGAGCTTTTATCATCATCTCCTGCCTCTCTAAATAAAGTTGTTTCCCACAAAATGTATCCATTCTCGGTGAGCTCCTCCTGCCGCACATGTAAGCGCTGTTCCATTGCACTTCAGAGCTCTCTTCTCGTCACAGAACTGCTCCTCTCTTTAAATTCTTTTGAAGGTCACGACTCTCGTACTCGTCTTCTCCTCATTTCCCAAATTGCATCTACTGCTGCATCTCAAAAACAAAAATATTTTGGTTTCTTTTAGCTGCTCCTTCTAGCTTAATTTTAGTGGAAATAAAAATATCAAGTGGTTAATTTGGTGGCGCTTCCATAATATTCCTATAGTTCCCATTTGAAAGGAACACGCGAAATTTGAGAATGGAAAGATTTCAATTCAAGAAGATGAGCAATCGCACTTTAAGCGTGGCATGTCGTTATCAATAGCAGCTCTCTGTTATAAGTGCATCCGCGATTCGCCTCCCAAAATTCGTCACAATTTTTATTTCTCTCTTCCCCTCTACTTGGTAAAGCCAACTCCAGATATAGAAATTAATCACTGTGTGGAACGCCAAATCACTGAATTACTCATCATCCCCATCTATTCTAATGACTAAGCATTTGACAATGTCTGTCGCCGAGTGTACCTCACATTATGTAATAATGCTTAGGACTTCAGGAGAAAACATTTCTTGGAAACTTAAGTCGTTTTGCTATTCAGTGCATAATTTTTTTTCAACAGCTCAAAGGTTAAAAGGGAAGAGCTGAAGATGGGTGGATTCTTTTTTAATCTGTGGACAATTTCTGCTGCTGTAATTGCATAGAAGCGGGGCAAACTGTCCTGAAAAAAAACCGTATTTTTTTAAGCAGTGCAGTGACCAGCAGCTACAGAAAATAGTGCTTACTTCTGCGCTGTTTTGTTTGTGCGTACCATTTTTTTGCGAGCTTTGAGCTTCTCATCTACCACCAACCAGTAATGAAGAGGGGAGCTTGCAGAAAAATGCAATTTGCAATTTCTGCACGGCCGCATATATAATCTGATTTTTGTGCGCTCACACGCTCTCCGACGAACCATTCTCTCATCTCTGGACACATTGGAAAGAGTGAATGAGAAGAAGAGGACTGTGCAAAAATCTCATTTTTGCATAGCTTGTTCCTTGTTTTATTTCGCACAGTTCTAGTGACGCTCTCACAGTGAGTAGGCACTTGCCACGAGTCTAACCTAGCCCACGTAATCCAATTCCCATTCACACTGCAAAACTGCAAAATCCATTTTTCTGCAATGCTAAAAACCAAAAAAGAAATTCTTATCCTTACCCTGCAAACAATTTTTTTTTCACTCCGCCCTCCCATTCTCCCTCAAAATATATATATCTTCCAAGTTGCATAATCCTTTTTATCACGTAATTGTGCTTGGAACAATTTTTTTTATTATTTTTGTTGTTGCTAGGTCAAGCCATTTAGACATCTGACATTTCGCTCGAATATTGATTCAGGAAAAAGTGTGATTTTTTAAAAAGTTCCACTCCAGTTACAAGCTGCCACTGGCTCGTCGTAATTTTTATCCAGTAATGGTTCGTATTGTTATGGAAGCTCCATATGAAATGGTTTTTTTAGTATTTGAAGCGTTGCCCCCATCCAAAACATATAGCTGGGGTGCATTATCATCCAGCCTGTACTCACGTACCCGTTCCGTTCTACTGAAGACAGCATCAGTTTTTGTAACGCTGCGAAAACTGAGCTGATCGCAATCGCATCTTTTTCGATATACTTAAAATGCTCGACATGGCCTCACTCTGCACAATACTCAAAGCAAAATGTGCCGATGAGCCCGAACTAACATTTTTAACTCTCCGCGCTATCTACTTTTTCTTGGCTGAAAAAGGCCCACAAAATACGGCGAGCAGAGGGGCGGAGGACTCGCAAAAACCCGACATGCTCACATCAACATCTCCTCTCGAAGAGAGTCCGAGAGGGACGCTCACCAAAAACAGAGAAAGGATTGATGGTGCCGCAGTCGTGAGGCTGATGGCCAACTCCTAGCTCCAAACCGCTTCCAACCAGGAAAAAAAAATATATCGAAACCGAACAGAAAGAGATTCTCGTGCTAAGTGCTCCTACCAAGACAAATTATCGTGGGGCGGAATATCCTGTCATTTAAAATTGTGGAAAATTGTCCAATTACCGATTTTAAAAGTTGAGTTGCCACAAAAAACAGTTTTCTCTTGTTTCAGTAGCAAAACTTTTTCAGTGAAATTAATCTCCCCCGAAAACAAAAACAATTTTTCGGGATTTTTTGCCCCGTGTTCCCCATATTCTAGGGGAGATTAGTGCAGCAGAATGGAGAAAACATTTAAGTGCAAGTGAAAGAGCAACTCTGGAAAAAAAGTTTTTTCTACAGAGCAATGAAAATTTTTAAGGTGAGCGTAGCCTTCACACTGACAGTTTCACAATAAATATGTGTGTTGTGTGTCCTTGAAACCGAAAGTTTTTCAGTAAAAAAATCAACATTATAAACAACTGAAATTTACATATTGTGAAAGAAAAAGTGTAGAAAAAATATGCCATCCGCTACAGAAAAGAAAAATTTCGCAAAAATCAGTTCGCAATAAAACTCTGATTTAATTTTTTTTAAAAAAAGCAAAATTTTAAAGATATTTTTTGTGACGTGTCACTGTTTACATACAGATTATGGAGCATTCATTCGGGGAGAGTGTGTTAGTAAATAAAACGAAACTGGTTGCTGGTTTGTTGCTGTAACTGCATTTTTTATCAACTGCAGCGGTGGAGAGCGTGAACGAACGGAGCGTATAGGCTACAAAACACGTATTTTTAGTATGGTTTTGTTATTGTCAGGCCGAGAACTCGGTGTGAGAGCTGCCAGCTGCCAGTTCCATTCCATTATCACGAAAACACGAGGCTGATAAGTTGAGATTTAAAAAAACAAACTTTTTTTATATAAGCCAAAGCCAAAGAGCAACTTTTTTTTAGAAGTGCACGCACACGCGACACGAGGCAGGAGGCAAGGCCACGGCCAAGTACAGCTCTGCAAATATTTTTTTTTCGCGAATGCACTCCGCGCTCTGGGAGCAGCACGTCACTTCTCTCCGTACATACAAACGCGTATTTTTTAATAGAGACCCAGTTTGCCAGCAAATTTCTGCAGTGCTGCAAATACTATTCGCGAATTTTTCTACTTTCATGCAAAAAAAAGTCATATGCGGGAAGATATCTCTTTTCTCCTCTTAAAACCTTTCACCTTTCTGGAAAGGAAACCGAAATTGGGTTCCTCCCTCCCCCTAAACCTTTGACAGACTCTGATTTTGACTGTGGATCTCTCCAGGAACTCGTCCAGCAGCGGCTAAAAAAATTTTATGGTAAGGCCATTTACATTTTCTTACTCAATTTTCATAAAATTTTTTAGCAGAGCAATGCGCAACGACCAGCCCCAATTAGAATTAGCGTAATAATCAGCAAAGCTTGCAAGGGCAGACGTAATAATGTTTACAGCTCCTTTTTTCTCATACGCATGCTGATAAGTCGTGACCTTGACATTGGCTTTCATGCTTATCTGAGCACAAACAGCGAAACGCATAGCATCATTCCCTATACAATGCGAAAAAAAAACTGTAAAGCCTTCACAACAATGCGAAGTTGCAGACAATGAAGAAAAAAGGAGTTGTAGTACGCAGCTAGTCTGCTCTCCTCTCTGAAAAATTTGACAGTCACTCCGCCAATTTAACTGTTTTGGCGAGTTCATTCATAAAAACTTATTTGAGCGAGCGTCGTGACTGATAAAATATTTTTATTTTAGGATTTAAGTTCTTTACTGCGTAGGAAAATGAGTTTAGTCAGCTTTTCGCAGTTTGCTCTGACTCACGAAAAATGAGTAAGTTGACTAGCCTGCGAACTATTTTGCGTGCGCTCCTCTTGGGAAACTTCAGTGAACTGAGGTAAAGGCTGAACTCGGTTGCGTGCTTTTGGTAGCTGTCAGCAGCCGCTGCTCATACAATTTTTTTAGATAATGAAGCCATTCCCAAGAGTAATTAAATGTACGGCGAGGATACGCTACAAGAGGAAGCAATCGTCGAGAAGATGATGACTGAAAATGACTGGAATTATTACATTCGCAATAGTAAATAATGACTATGTGCATGTGGGTATGGAGACGAGTTTAGAGCAGTTTCTCGCGTTAAATGTGGGAACTGCTGTGCTGGAGAATGTTTTTTTTCCTGGACAGGTCTTTGCTGGAGCCTGGCTGTAATTTTATGTACCAGTTAGATTTCAGTGCGGCGCCGATAAAAAAAATTAATCTGGCTGGCGATGTGTAGAGGTCGCCATTTATCGCGGAGCTGGGGCTCCAACTAAGAACTCAGAACTTAAATTTTTTGGGGCTTACCATTCAATGAATTTATGCGCCCGATTGATTACACTTTGACAGCTCACACAATGAATATTTTTTAGGTGCAGGATTGCACAGATGCAAAAATCGCATCGACTTCAGACATTTTAGTCGGAATTAATGAGAACTCGGCAGGGGGGAAGGTCAAGAGCAGCACCGGTATTCACGATCAATCAACCAGCCATTCATCATCCACCGTTAGCCGTTGCATTGCGGAAATATTATTATTTTTTGCTCATTATCATTACTATTGCAAAAACGTTTTTAATAGCTGAGCGAACCCAAATAGCCTCAAGTAAAAAAATATGACATTTTTTTTTGCTGTACGGGCCATTCGCAGCTAGCGGGCTTTGCCCTGTCATGTTAGCGCAAGCAAGCCTCTCTAACAAAATAAAGCTTGTTTTGAGATAATCTTCGGAACGACTCAATTTTTTGCAAATAAATGCAAATAGGGAAAATATAATTGCATTTTTTAACTTGGCGCTATGGCTATTCATGCCACTCTCAAATAAATATTTTTTTAGTGTAAGCTAACCGTCTGCTGCTTAAAGGACCTTGGGAAAAGTGGCGAATAAAAAAATTGTTGCGTAATATTCTGCTTAAAAGTGTATCATGCCAGGTCAAAGTTTAGTGGAGCTCAATTGCTGCGCTGCAAAAAAAAACCAATATCAAGAGCAGTGTTATTTAGGCGCTTTATTGCCAGAGGTTGCAGAAGGGTCGCAGGTTCCCTTTTGATTTGTTTAGAAAAAAAAAGTTATGTAATTTTTGGTAATGAGAAATTTTTTAAATATGGTGTCAACATTTAGAAGCATGGCCTTTGAGCCTTTTGGCAATATTACACTAAACTGGAATACTTTTTGTGATATTTACAGGTGAGTTTGCATGATCTGCCAGAGATGTGAATTTGGAAGTGAGCAGCTATAGAAAAAGTGCCGCCCGAATTTTAATTCCAGTTGATAAATGTAGTGGAGCTGCGGAAGTGGATCTGTCCCAAAGTATCGCAGGTGCTGCAATGAACGGTTCAGCAGAATAAAAAATATTTTGCTAAAACCTCTTTTTTTCAGTTTCTTCTATTCAGTCCGCTCTACCTGTCTTCTCTCTTTCAAGATTCTGAAGCTGCCTCCTCCAATTCCTTTACAAAAGTATAAAGCCCAAAGATGAGTTCCGGCACGCTGGTCAACTTCTCCCACTCGGCGCTCTCAGCTCACGTAAGTCCCCTAAAGTACCTTAAGCTTTTCTGCTCCGGCTCCATCAAAAATGACAGTTTTTGCATAAACACCACAAAAATGACATGCTCCACAGCTCATCCAGTAAAAATGTGTGAGAATCTTTCGCAATTTCACCTTTCATCAATTTCATCAATGGCAAAGTTATCCATACCTCAATTCCATTCAGATAAATATTTCTCTCCATGAGGCCATAACACTTCCCATTCCCATAAACAATGGCTACAGCAAGTTAACATTTTTTTAAAGGGCAGATAGCAAGCCACATTTTAATATATTTTATTTTAAAAAGGCAGCTCATCATCAGGTACTAACTCACATCAGCAGCTCTCCAATTTCTCATCGTAATTACCCACATGATAATGATTCATTTCATAACCTGGCTTGTAGTGAGGTAGCCCCGCTCCAATAAAAAAAATATATTATTATATATGAGCTGAAATAAAAGCTGAGCTAGCGCAATAGGTAAAATCTCTTTCGAGATCCAGTGCAAAACTCTCTTAAAAAGGTTCACAATGAAAAGGGAATGTAAATAAAATTGCAACGCTGAAGAATAACTCTTCACGTTTTACGAGCAGAAAACAAACGATGAGATTATATGTATTTTTTCTAAAGAGTAGAGAATTTTTGCACATGAGCACAGCTTGTTTTTCGCTTTGGAATATATAAAAAAACGAAATATTTTTTTTGGAATAGTTAGCCAGTAGCCACCAGCAAGGAGTTGGATTGTTTTTAGCCCTCGTCATCTTAATCTTCTTCACTGTTGCAATAAACTTTTGATATGATCGGGTTGTCTTGAAGGTAAATATTAAATTGCAGTTGGGCATAGAGGTAGCTACCTGCAATCTCTCTGTTGCGAATGTGCCTACTTCAGATCGAGCTAGAGTTGTAGGCAGGTAAAGCAAAAAAATATATATTTTTAGAATAACTCTTCACGTTTTACGAGCAGAAAACAAACGATGAGATTATATGTATTTTTTCTAAAGAGTAGAGAATTTTTGCACATGAGCACAGCTTGTTTTTCGTGTTGGAATAAATAAAAAAACGAAATATTTTTTTGGAATAGTTAGCCAGTAGCCACCAGCAAGGAGTAGGATTGTTTTTAGCCCTCGTCATCTTAATCTTCTTCACTGTTGCAATAACCTTTTGATATGATCGGGTTGTCTTGCAGGTAAATATTAAATTGCAGTTGGGCATAGAGCTAGCTACCTGCAATCTCTCTGTTGCGAATGTGCCTACTTCAGATCGAGCTAGAGTTGTAGGCAGGTAAAGCAAAAAAATATATATTTTTAGTAGGTTGTCGGCGTTGTTGTTGTTGGTTGGCTTGCGAGCTAAAGTGGGGAAGAATGTGAGGAATGACTGCGAATATTTTTTTTGCCGATGCATCGTAACAGTTCCATGGAGAGGATGGGTTGCATAAGGTAAAGGTGTTTCGCTGATATTTGCTTTTGAGCTGTGAGATAAGCCAGAAGCTGTTGAGAGGGCTGCGAACGCGAGGGTCTATATGGTGCTGGTGCGTTATCGCTCATTTTTTTGTGACAAAGCATAGTACATTGTTTTGGAGGGTCATGGCTGAGCGTGAGTTTTGTGAAGGCGTTTATTAGCCTAAATTTTTTTAGAGTGGTGACGGGATACGGAGAGAGAGAAGTGTCAAGTGGACAGATTTATTTTTATTTTGGTGTGAGAGAAGAAGTCCGCTGAAAAAATAAAAATAAATTTTCGGCGTAGTAATAAGAGAAATTGTGTTTCTGATGAATGGAGAAAAATAAAACGTCTGCGTGGAGTGGAGTGAGTAAAATAATTGAGGACAGAGGATAGGATGAGGGATAGCGGGTCCGTCGAGGTGGTGACAATGCGGTTTCCGGTAGTCCACCCTCATTACCAGAACAACAGCAATGTCTCCTCAACTAGATCGTCATCTCCTTGGTATTCCCACTCCAATTTGTGGAAAGTTTTATCATCTTTATGGGTGGCCGCTGCAATGAGTGGGTTCTCCAGCTAAGAAAGTGACTGTTCCTCTCTCTCCAAAAAAATATACTCTTCTCCAGTTCATCTGTACGATTTCTTGTGAAATTTAAGAATTTTTTTGCAAGTGCAAACAAATATTTTTTTGGGACTGAACTAACTAAATAAATAGATAATTTATGTACAGTGCGCTTCCATTACTTTGGATCTTTCAGCAGTGAAAGTATCGCAGAAGGTAAATAATAAAAATAATAATAATTTCCAGTTTTTTTTTCATACATTCGCCAATGTATTATTATTCTTCTGGGAAGGATAGTGAATGGATTATCTTGCTGAGAAAAAAGTTTCCCACTCCCCCAAAAGCAAATGCAACATAACTTTAGTACTGATCCCTAATCAGCCCTAATCACTGTAAGAAAATGGAGCTGAGAGCTCGCCCAGCACGCAACGGAAATCGCCATGACATCCAAAAGCAGAGTGGCGGCCGTGGCTCCGCTGCACAGCAGTGGCAGTGTTGATTGAAAAAGTCGCATGAAAAAAATATATTTTTTCTGTGCTTTTTTTTGCACTAACAATTCCACATTGTTGAAAAGAATAGCCTTTTGTAGAGCGTGACACTTGAAATTACTTGGAATTGTTCTTTCGGAAACTCCTGACATGAGAGCATAAGCCTTATAATTTTACAGTTTCTGGGAAGTTTACTGTCCTGCATTTACAAAAATATGCTTATTTTTTTGTAGCAAAAGTCCCATTCATTTCACAAAACAAATATTTTTAATACTGGAAGGAAGCGCGCAAGGACTTTCCGTGAAGGTCACTCTTCCTTGATATTTTATATTTTGGGGGCCGCTCGCTTATGGTTTCTTTTGAGCTGTTTTAGCCCTTCTTTTAGTTAGTTGTGGCGGAGAAGGAAAAGGTTACGACAGCAAAAATAATAATAATGAGCGGAGAACCATCATGATATTCATCATAAGCATATCAGCTCATCGTACAGCGCTCCAACTCAGCTTCCACCTCACTAAACCTTTTTTTTATGGCGCTATCAAATTACTGCTAATGGTGGCGATTGTGTGGTGAGCCTGAGAAAAAATAATTTAATGCTGGGCATATCACATCTCTCAGACGCCTATCTATCCGCACAGTCCTGGCTAGTTCCTAAAAATCCAAAAGATAAAAAAAAACTTGGAATGGAAAGCGCGAGTAAAATTGAACTGTCCGTTAAAACCAGTAAAAATAGATTTATGCGTGGATTTAACGTCGGAAATGAATTTTTTTTGAAGATCTGCAAGTCAAATCAGGAAAGTTGCATAAGGACAACACAGCTATTTTTGGGAGCGAGATGACAATGAAATGGGTTATGAGACGGGAATATTGATCGGCGAACTGTGAGCTCTCTCGCTCGCATCTTGCTTGCAGATTATTATAGAAGATAGCAGCCGAGATTTTTTTAACAGTTAGGTGAGAGGTGACTCAGGCTCAGTTACTCACTTAGCATATGAATTAAGAGGGGATTTGAGGCGAAGTGTCAGTCAGAGCTGGCACTACAGCCTTAACCCCCACCTTCAAAAAAATATTTATTTTTAGACTTTGTCCCGTATTGCAAAGAAATGGGAGCCGCTACAAAAAATATAGAAATGTTTGCTGAGTTCCTTTGAATCTTTGAAGTCGTTAATAGGATTTTTTATGCGTTCCCTCGAAATAAAAATTGGGATGAGGATTTTTATGAGTTTACAATTTTCTCCTTGCAATTAAAAGAGAATAATGCAGCTAAAAATTTCACATGAGGAGAGCTGTAGAAAAGAGCTTGCGGAAGGAGAAGAAATTCAGTTCCGTGTAGAGTGCTTAAAAAAATATTTCCACCTGAGTCTCCGAAAATTTATGACTTGAACGCCTCCAACCAACAGCAATAATCCCTCTCTGATTGCTTTTTGGAGGTGGGAAAAAGTGCTTGAACATGGAGATGAGAATTGCACGCAATAATGGGATGTTGCTCTACAG
Organism: Acrocyrtus sp. NNG-2020; assembly: GCA_027744115.1. Taxonomy (NCBI): domain Eukaryota; kingdom Metazoa; phylum Arthropoda; class Collembola; order Entomobryomorpha; family Entomobryidae; genus Acrocyrtus; species Acrocyrtus sp. NNG-2020. The sequence goes on along the minus strand of JAHZND010001434.1, from coordinate 8,266 downwards.
GTGGCCCAATTGTTTTTAAATGGGCTGCTCATGTAGCACTACTCAAAACGCCACCAATTAAGTCGGCAGATGTTTGTTGAAGTTAAATTAAACAGTTTTGCTCTTAAACAATAAACTTTATTTAGAAGCGCTGTCAGCATTGTCTGCACACGATTCGGATTAAGCTTCTCCGAATAAATAATTAATTTGCCATTTTATTTTAGAGCTATAGAAATGTTTTTTGCCGCACTTTAATATCTTTAATTAACTTTAACTTTGAGACAAAGTTAGCGAAAATATAATGTTCGTGCAGATTGCAAACCTGTCCCACTTTTCCGCACTGCTATTAAACCAATAGCTACGTAAAGTCTTTCCAGTCAGCAATTTAAAAAAATATTTGAAAGTGCAATAAAGCAATTATTTTTTTTAGCTCGCTATACAGCCTCAAATCCCATTTTATTGCATTGCATCAGCAGCACGCCCATTAAAAATAACTATTTTGCTTAAATAACGTTCCAAGTTATAAAATTCTTTCAAGTAAAATTTCCACCTTCATCACTACACGCGCGTTATGTTGATGTAAGTAACTACAACTCGAAATTAAATTCGAGTTAGCTACTCCTGCCATTATTAGCTAAAAAAACGAAAATTAGCGAAAAGTTTTTAGTCGCTCGCTCAATAACTCCCGTTCAATTTGTGCGTGTAGCAAAACAACATTTATTTTTGCAGACGTCTTTAAAAAATCTGTAATAGCTTACCAAAGCACTACCATAACAAAATATTAATTGTTTTTGAAAAAAAAGTGTCTGCAAAAATGAACAAACTCGCATTTAATATGTTATTCCATTATTGCTATAATAAATTACGAAAAAAATTATTATCTATCTTGAGTGGGGCAAAGTGCAACACCTTAAATAAGTTTATTTAGGTAAAGCCAAAAGCCAACATATATTTGAGTGTGACCTTGTAGATAGGAATATGGTAGTGGAGATATATATATTTTTTGTGAGCTGAGGTAGATTTCTTCGAGAGATTTCATCTGTGCAAAAAAAGAGCAATGCGAAATGCGACCTACTCACCAAGCACTTTGTTATAGCTTCACCCTTTCCACCTTCCCGTACTGACTTCACTCTTTTGGAATTCTTATGCTGGAGCGAGTTACCAATTTTTTTTTCGCGTCCAGAATGTAAATGCACAGTTTTCGTAACCTGCTAACCTACTCTAACCATAACCTGCACTCGCACACTCGGCGTTGCGTTGCGCTTCAGCAACTTGCATGTGGAATTGCATCCCTCGACTCTTACTCCCCTACAAAAACTGCAAATTAGTAGCTTTGCAAAAAAAATTTTTTTTGATGCTCTCCCATTCCCTGCCAACACCAAATAAAAACCTGTCCCATCTTGTAAAAATATTTTACGCTGGAAGAAAAATTATTCTGCAAAGATGGGCAGCTACAAAAATCAACTAAAAAGTGGAGAAGCTCTTTTCAAAATTATTCTCAAGAATTACAAGTACTGACCTAAACAAAAGAGCGAATTGATTTTTTTCTACAATATTTAAATTTGACTGGAATGCACTCCACAAATTTTGCCAGTTGTCACAGCCATATGCCTGCCAGCTATTTCGGGGCAAGACTGAACTATTAATTTATATATATTTTTAAACTATAAATTTATCCATTTCCCCCATTATTTGGATATAACAAATGATTAATGTATGGAGCACATTTTAAGGTGGGAAAAAGTATTTTTTAGCGCAAAATGGATTTTTTTTTGTTGCATTTCCCTATGCAGATATGCCGTCAATACAAAAAATAGCTCATTAATTTTTTTCCGGGACGAATGCAGCGCTTTTTATTCACCTTAAACATTCATTCATTCCAGCACTTTCATATTTTCCTTGTGTTTACCTGCTCAAAGTTCAATTAGTTTTTTTCCCTTTCCTTCCTTTATTTTCGTCATCGGTCCAGCACATGGCTTTCCTCTCACACGCTCTTCTCTACCCCACTTTGTTTACAACATGTCAAGCGGAGCCAAAGCCAGCTGGAGTCCCTCTAAAATATATATTTAGTGGGTCATCTTTTAGCAATAAAAACCACCCGCAAAAACAATTTTTTTTTGCTGCAACTCATCTCATCTCCATAAAACTGCAAGTTTATCCAGTCAACTGCACCCTCTTCTTTATTACACCTTTTTCCAGTCCAGTCCACCTCTCATTTATTATTGTGCTATTCGAAGTATCATCAGCTCCCATATTTTCTTTAGTACTGTGGCATGGCACTTTTAGACTTCGTCAGCCGCAAGATGATTTTCTCAGTGACGCGGAACTCTAAAAGTCTAAAAAAAGTGCTTTTCAGCGCTGTAGCACGCAATGCCAATGCCAGCACTGGCCCATTATTCAGTCATTGTTACTGTTGCATCATCACCCAACGAGCAGCGCCGTAATCACCCGTCATTATCTCAGCATTCGTGCTCCTCATCGCCAGAGCCAAAGCTCACTATCCATCACCACCACTACCATAACCACCCACTCTCATCAGACCAAAACTATATATCCATCTCACATTTTTTCCCTACTTTATTTCCATGCAACTAAAAAAATCTCTCCTACCTTCACTTTTATTAACTGTCCGTTTCTTCCAGTTTCCACACTACAGCTGGACTCTACACGAAATGTGTACATTTCAGCTTTAAAAAAATCCCCTGAGAAATTTGTGAGTTTATGTATTAAAATGCTTGCGTAATCTCTTATTTTTTCTGAGGGGTTTATACTCCGTTCCATCATCTCCGTCTTTCGTACCATCAATCAGTATAGTAAAGCGTGTGTCATGTGCAATGGCGGAGAATGCGCTAGCAACAGCACAAAATACCTTCAAGGAGCTTCTCGAGCATGCATTTTAATTCCACTTTTTTTGCTCCTCCTTACCACTCACTATAAACCGTTTGAGATAGCGTGCGAGTGTGGAGAATCTTGGAATTGTTCACACAAGGATTTTCTCTTCTTAGATTCTTTTTTTCGCCTTTTTATCTTCAAGCACGTGAGCACCTGTAAATTGGCTCTCTCTGCTGGAAGCCCTCGTTAGCAGAAATGTCCTGGAAAATAAATGTAAAAAAATATAAATATCCTGACTCCTGACTTTTCGGTTAGGGGTCGAGACGGGAAAAACGGAGCTTATCCCAAAATGCAATTAGTTCTCCTCTCACATGAGTCATTTTAAAAGGTGCTTTCATTTATCAAAAAATGTTTCAGGATTTTTGATAAGCTCAAATGGAATGTGAAGGGTGAGCATATAAAATATTTTTTTTTCGAGGGATTTAAAATTAGCTGAATTTATATGTCGTAGAATATGATTCAGCAGACGAGCAGGAAAAAAATTTGTAATATTTAAGAGGAATGGGGGGAAGCTGAAAAGTAGGCTAACTGAGAGAGACGGCGCCTTTTCATCTCGTTTTGAAATGGGAGGAAGCGGAGCTATCTAGGCCAATTAAACCAAACTCATGAAAAGCTGGAAAAGTGTGCCGTCTGCTGCTCTACCTTTAATTAAAAAAGCTATGACACTTCCAGCTAACTTTTTTTAACTGGACTTTTGCAGACTACGTGAATGTGGTGAAACCTCAACTGGAGGAAAAACGGGGAAATCACGGAAGTAAACTTATTTTTTGCGCACTCCACCAAATAAGAAAAAACTGCTTGTTTTCTAGTAAGCTTTTTTAGTACAAGTTTAAAATGAAAACCGCACTCCGCCAGGAAGTTTTATTTTTCTGCAAATAAAAGTGTGTTGGGTGCCTGTAATCAAAGCTTGAGCATATAGAAATAAAAAATTGGCACAGGTTTTGCATTTGAGCATTTGTTAGTAAAAAAGGATTTTTTGAAGAGGAAAATAAATTGCAAAATATTTTTATTAGTGCACTCTTGACTAATTGTCAGATGAAAAGAGAGCAGCGGCAAAGTACAATGCATTTTTACGTAGCTCTTAACAGAATCAAATGCATTGATTGTGGCTGGCTGTTGCATAATATTTTGCAAAATCAAGGAAGATAAAAAAACTTTTGCAAGGAAATAATTTTTATAAAAAAAATTCCCTTCGCAAGCTTGACAGGGTCGTCATCAAATTGGATGCATTTTAATTAGCTTTAATTTACTGGAAGAATAGCTGGAAATGTCACGCAACAATTTTTCTCCTAATCTTTGATCTATGAATGGAGCAAGTTTGTCAAATTTTAAGTATTTTTTGCAAGCAGTTAAATTTGTCTCGAAAAAATTCATAGTTGAAAATGAGCGAAAGCGAGGATAACTTTACATTCGTAATTTTGGGGAGCAAAATCCACAAATTCTCAGCATTTTCCATTAGGAGGGCAAACAAGCATAATTGAGTAATTTTTGTGGACAGGTTAAATGACCGATATTATTACAGCTAGTTAAATATTATGTACATTTAATATGCGATCATTTAGCGAGTCATAGCACCGCACTATCGAGTACTATCGACATCCACTTCCAAAATTCCGTTTTGGATCCATTAATATTGTAGCTGAAGGGATTGGAGCATTAGCACAACTTACGCAACATTTTTACGAGTCTTTTTCAAGCTGGTGTAAATATTATTAGTACAGTTTATACAGGCTGAAAAGTTGACAAAAGTGTGAGCGTAGCGATTAGCTGTTCATTAGCAGTGCGGAGTGGGAGTTTGAGAGGTGAGTGGCTTCTTTTGCCAGCCAATAATCTCATCGTGAGTAGTAATGATCTCATAATAGATCCATTTCATAAACTTTTGAGAAATTACGTAACCAAAAGTTTAAAAGGAAATTGTTATAGCTGGACAGGGCCGCTATCACCAGTCCAGATTGATTACAGTGTAATTAGCGACTCGCAGCATTTCTAATTAATTTTTGTTCTAAAATTTTGTGGTCGATATGAGAAGGAGAATAAGAGTGATGACATAGCCGGTGGGATTTCTGTTGCTCGTGTGGGACATTAAACTTTTTTTTCTCTCTTTCGGTTTCTCCGCTCTTCTCCAAAAAAAAGCTGTCAATGATCGTGGTGTGTGTTGTGTGTGCCGAGGGTCATCATTCTAACTTTTTCTGACTAAAAACACCAATTTTTTTGTCACCCGTCCACACACTACTCATTTGTGCATATTTGTATTTGGTTCGATTTATTATTGGTTCCAGTGCATTTTCTCGTTTGGTTTTTGCTCTGCTCTTTTAACTGTCGTGAATGGCTTTTTTTGGGCTCGTTGGGAATTCCCTGACCAAGAACAGGAAGCCAACAAAAAATAATAAGCAGAGTTTTATGATCGCAACTTTTATGTGAGAATCCTCCTCGGCCTCGGTGAGAAAATAAAATAATATATATTTTAACTGCTGGAAATTAATTTTGAATAAGGTCTAGGAGGACAATATAATTTTTTAGTAATAATAAAATGATATTATGCTCCATGCAATTTTACCTTTCACCTGGAATAAAAACCTAGAAAAAAGTTAGACCTTATTGACTGAGACAAGCATGAGTAAAGCGCTAGAAAATTATTACTCATTTTTTTACTCTTTAAACCTTCACCGGTGTGATTCACTACGAAATTTATTAATCCCGACATTTAAGGTTATAACGATGACAAAGTGACGCCGATTAAGTTAGGTAAGCTAAATACCTAGTATTAAGCACTGCCTTTGCATCAGAAAAGTTGTCAAATGGAAAAGCGTATTTCCACTTGTCCATTTTGATTGGCAAAACTGAGAACGCCTCGGTTTCAATGTAGATGCTGTGCGGTCGGCCTCGTTTCCGCTTACGCGTGTACAAAAAAAATTTACATTGTGAGCTCCACCAAGCAAACTATTAAACCGTGTATAAATTAAAGTAGCACTGGCAGCTGATAACGCAATTTAATTTTGGTGAATTTATGAAGCCTATATTTTTGCAGGACGGTCAGACAAACGATTTGATTAGGAGGAGAGTGTAATGCATAGTGGGATGTGTAATAGAGAATATGTATGAATATTTTTTTAAAAAAAATTTGTGGTGGTTTTTAACCTCTTCATGTGTCAAGCGAAATTTAATTTGTAATAGATAGAGTGAGCTGCAGTTGGAGGTGGTGGAGGTAAAAAAAGCGAGTAAATTTTGCCAAATTTGCTTTCAGTCGGTTTGTCACTGTGAGCAAGTGTGCATTTGTGCTCGTCGAAGAGAGTGATGATGGGCATGTGGAGCAGAACGGAGTAAAAAACGACTTTGTTTGCTTAAGAGAGAACGGTGGAGCTTTAAATGAGTAGACTTGAACTGAACTTGAGTGTAAATTGAATTGTGATGTTTTCCAGGGATTTGGAGCACAGCTCAACATGTTGGATATCAAAATGAGCTCATCTCTAAGTCCAGTGGCACCCGTCAACATTCTGCCAGAGGTATAAAAAAAGCTTGGGGACGGGCTGAGCTGAGGAGGGTGAGAAAATCGTTTAATTGGGTCTGCAAATTTTTTTTGTGTAGTGCTGTATTGGAATGTGGGATGCTGAAATGGCTCATCCTCCCCCAACAAAACTTGAGACGACGGATATAATGGACCTCATTGAACCTAGTATGAGCAACACAAGTCTTCCAAATGCAAGCTGCATTGAGCCTGGAAGCACATCCCCCACAACAATCATCCATCACACTGGAGACGCCACTATCAGGCGACATCACAATCACTCTGGTGAGCGAGGGTCATACACCAGCTCATCTTCTACGTCATCCTCATCTCCTTCGTCGTCGTGCTCCTCCTCCACTACTTCGTACCTGACGCCGCTTCCGTCCCTAGGGGATCCATACTGCACAACTTCCTCAGAGTGTCATTTACTAGATGGATTCCATGGAGGGATGGAGCCTCCATTCCACAAATGTAAGCTATCCCTAAAATATTTTTTGCCATTGGAACGAGTAAAGTTTTGCAAGTTTTTATTTTCTAATTTCCGGTTGCACCAGTGAATGAGACATCACACGCTTTTCAAGAGGGTGGCTACGATGCCTTCATTTCAGATATGTCTCATCCGTCTGGTGAAGAGGCGTTATCAAATGGCCATCACAACGGGGGTCAACATGGACACCCTGTTCTCCACCACCCAGGATCCTCTATTTTACCTCATCCTCACATGCAGACTGTGACGGGAATGAACTCGTGTCATGACAATAACAATGGTGTCCTCCTACTCGACATGAGCAATCACCATCCCCCCCTTCACGCTAACGGTAGTCAGTGTTCTCCCACTTACATCTGTGGAAGTATTCCTTATGATCCGTTGGGCGACTTGTGCCCGTCGGCTGCCGTGCTTCCTCACGGACATGTGCATCATCCCCACCTACACTCTCATCATCATCTACAAGACTACTCGTCCAACTGGGATGATCCCCACTGTGAGCCTGCTGACTATGCGGCACTGTTCAGAAAGGGAGACTCTCCTTCTATCTCAGGTTAGCCCCAAATCTTAGAGCTTCCTAAATGGACTTGTTCTAATTTACCACATTTTTGCTTCCAGACTCCATTTCATATACGGACAATGACTCCGAGTCCAAGTCTTCCGGTGGAAGCCTCTCTGGGATTAACGAGATCACACACGTATCTCCTCCAAAGAGAAAAGTCGGGAGACCTCCAAAAAAGGACAAAAAGTTGAAACGGAACGGTAACCTAACATTTAAAAAAACTTTTTACTTTTCCCCAAATATCCACTTACCTTAGAACATTATTAATCTAAAACAGAGCTTTCAAATTAATTATTTACTAAAAATAATCTTTACTAATCTCTGCGTGACTTTTACAGGTACTACTACAAAAGCCATGTCTTTGAGCCAGTATTAGGCCGACGTCTGGTGTACAAGTTCGGCTACAATGCTACTAATTGGAAGCCCATCAACAACAATCCAAACTTTTCAACATCTCATCCAAAAATGTACAACTGATAAATATGCTATTAAATTCTACACATAAAAATAGTTTCTATTTCTCTACTTCTTAATCAGTTTAAGTTAGAGGCTTCCGTTTTTTTTAAAAAAAAAGATTCTCCCAAAATCAGATTAGTCAAAAGAACTCAATCCTTCCCCGAATCAATTTTTCAGATTTTAACGGACTCACTGGCTAATGTCAGTGGTGACATCGTAAATAGATGTTTTTTAAAAGCCGTGTACGAATCCATCTCTCCGTTAATTTAGCATTTATAAGATAATTTTTTTGCTTATTACAATTAAGACAAAACCTTGTATAATTTGTTTATGTTTGTAAGAATTTTTTTTCATCAGACTACCAAATTTATTTTTGGTTCCTTTA
>JAHZND010001433.1:0-37097 GCA_027744115.1 Acrocyrtus sp. NNG-2020 | reverse complement strand
ATCAGGGCGACAGGCATGCCAAATGTGTTAGCTGGTTTTAATTTCCCTATTGCCTAAAGTTAGAACGATTTTTCTAGTAAGATTGAAATATATATAGCTGCTAGTTGAGAAAGATGCGAGATATACAATCGTGTATCGTGTTTGTAATCGTGTTTAAGGAATCTTATTAAGGGGTGTTCATCTAATTAACCGAGTAGCTGAAAAAAGTGTTTACATGGAACTTGGTGGAAAACGCCTTTCAATTACAGCTTAAGTAAGAATGCAAATAAACTACGATAAAGCTAAATTTTCACGTTGATAGCAGCTCATATCAAAAGATGCATAAGGTGATATCGTCTTCTGCTGGAGAGATATTAATTTAAACATCTGGGCTGGAATTTATATTTTTTGTTGGATGTATGTAGTTATGCTTGGGAAACTGGTTTCCGATTCCAAGCGGCATTCACAACTATGAATGCACCGCAGCAAAAGAAAATAGCAAGCAGCTTCATAGCAGCTACTTTGAAAAGGAAGAACCGAAAGGAGTGTACGGAGACGAAGTGTAATATTGTGATCGTATCTGTATACAGTTACGACTCCTTAAGGAAACCAAAGGGGTCAAAGAAGTCCATGGTCACGCCATTTCGTGGCGCACTCGTGTTACTAATGCGACATAATGCCCCTTACTACCCAAAAGAAACTCTCTTTTCTAGATCTTCTATGCTCTGCTTAAGTGAGGTTTTATGTATGCTCTGTAGGGTCATAGCGTATCCTCCTGTCGTTACTTTATAAAGCCAATTTTTATTGGTCATATATACAAAAAGAAGTAAGTGGAAACACAACAAGGGCAATCTTCTCCCATCTAAGGAAAAAGAAAGGGAACAAAGTTTAGCTCTTTAATATGATGATTCCCCATATAAAACACACTTTAAGACTGAGCCTAGTAGGAAAATTGGGAATTGGTGGCTGTTCCATGTTTTGCTAAAGCACATCTCTTCTCTTTCCTCCTAGATATACGTTTCTATTGTCTGGATTGTCCTTCCAGACTTGATAGAAATAACACTGTAGCAGTTTAGCAGAGCTCATGTGAGTTCAATCAAGTTTTTTAGCAGTAGAAGAAAAGGCACAACCAATATTATATACCTTTTGTTTCGATGACTCTTTTTATTTTTCTTCCGTGCGTCTCCTTCTTTCATTCACTCGTTTAACTTTTTTCTTCTCCTTCTACTTCCCCCTTTTCCCAGTCAACCAAAGTTAACTCAACTATATATCCGCTGAAATGTCTCTATTTACGAAAAAGAAAGAAACTTTATATTGTGCTCAAAGTGACTTTTTTGTGTGAGATGAAAAAGGTTTTGGAGATGCACACACATGCGGTAATGTCATGTACACTTGAATGACTTGTCTCCTTTTCCTTCCTCCTGTATCTCATGTTTCCTGTTTCATATTAACATTTCATATGGATGATGATTGGAAAGATGAGGAATGAGGGCTGAGAGAGGATCCGTTAATAATGGAGTAAAAAGTAAGTTTCTCCCTTTTTAAGGACAGAAGTACGAGACTTGGCAGATGAAAAGTTTATAAAGGGGAATAACGAGATTTTTCCCCTTAAATCATGTCAGGAAGTTAAGGAAGTTGGCCCAAGTTTTTTTTTAAAAAAATAAGTCAAATGAATTAAATTGATTAGAAAATTAGTATAAATTGGGGGCAATAAAGTGTGTATAATATTTTTACTAGAGAAGCAGACATTCCTTTGTTATCGGATGTTATTCTGATGGAATGTGTAGTGAGAGGGATAGCATATCGGAGCACTTTATCTATTCTTTTCTTCATTCTTGCTAAATCGATTTTCTTCTTTATTGTTCCATATGTAACTTTTATTTTACTGACTTTTTTGGGAGTCGAAAAGGGAAAAGAAAAAATGGTTTACCATATTGCAATAGAATATCGTAGCCGTTACTATAATTTTGCTAGGATGCTGGTGATGGTAATGTGTTATATGGGTAGGAAATCGTTCTTTTAGAAAGTGATATCAAAAGAGGCAGACATGAACTGTCAGAAGTTCTTTTTTTCGTACTTTTCCTACCTATTAAAGTAATCTCTTAAGCTTAACAGCGTTTTAGTGAATAGGACTGGGTGCAAAAAATCTCATGTTTTATATTTGCAGGAAACACGTCTGAAAAAAAGTAGTCAGAAAACGAATGGGCGTAATGGAGAACTTCCTCTTCCATTTTCAAAGTATTTAGAAGTTATTTTTTGTAAAATCCAAATGTTAACTCTAGAGCTGCACACGTGTATGTAAAGGTTAATACTTATATTGACACAATTAGTTATTAATTTTGAAGAAAACCGAAAGAACAAAATTCCGGTATGATTACAGTTTTATTAAGGTGTGCGTCTCTACAAAGTACAAACACAATCGACAATCGGCTCTAGCAATCAGTTAAAAGTTCGTGATGTTTAAGTGTATTCAAGCACATTGCAATGATAACATCATCCTATTTATAACTGTTAGAATGTTTAGTTTGTGCTACCCATTGAATTGAAAAAGAGTGGTCAGTGTTGATAAAAATTGTGTGGCAAGCTAGGACTTTTGAGCAACATTTTCCTCTTTTATAGCACTCTCACTTTCAGTCATAAACCGCCTTTCACTTTTAGACTGCGGAGTGGAGTAGTGTGGGAAAAACTGGACTATAGAATTTTTCATAGCACTATTCCAAAAAAACTAAACTTTTCTAATCTTCTTGCTTTCTCCGCTCTCCCTGGCTCTACCTTCAGACCAATGTGTCTTACTTATGCTTGCGGAGGATCCTGTATTCCATTTTTGTGTTCCCGGATCGGATAAAAAATGACCAGTGAGTTTGGCTGGAAGGCATGAAATTGAACGGGAGAATAGAGGAAAAAAGCTCGCTACTGGCTGCTAGCACGATGCTAGAATAATGCTGGCTGTTTTTCAAAAGAGATTCTATCTAAAGTTTAGCGTGCTCCCGTATATTGGTAGTAATGTGAAGTTAGTCTAGAGAAAAAAACAAGGAGGAAACTAGCGAGGGTATTGCCACTAACCGTATTTTATGAAATGGAAGTAAAAGCTTGGAACGAGTAAAAAAGTTTGCAATAAAAAATAGAAATATACTTCTCTTATACTTTCATAATGCGTTGTTTAGAGGAGAAAGAGTGTGTGTTTTGAAAACGCAGCAGTAAAAAGGAAAATTGTGATCAGAAAAAATAAAGAGTCCGTGTAAGTAGTGTATGGCTGTAGTCATAATGATGATATTATTATCCAGGGTAGCTTCCTTAGAGAAAAAGGCGGAGGGATAGCGTTTTTCAAGTGTCCATATCCGTGAAAAAGTGCATGGAAATTGGAGTAAGTTATGAGGGGACCGCTCTGGAGCTGATGCTAAGCGGTGTTTTTGCTTTGAGTTGGTGGTACAAAAAATAAAAAAAGGATATGAGTATATTGGAGGATGCAAATTGTATCCCAAAAAGTACGAAGGGCTTTTGTAGGCTCACAGCTTAGACAGGAAGGAAATATCCGGCGTAGTTGAAAAAAGTGTAGGTAGCTGTAGTGGAAAAGGAGGAAGTGGGTGGAAAAAGTGGAAAAGAAGCGAAGGGAGAACGAGTAGGAAAGATCCAAGTCATTTCCAGTTTAATAATCTAAAACTTTTGGTGTGCTTCGGCTATAGCTATTTGGAAAGAGAAAATCTAATAAGTGGAGGATTAGCGATTTCTTTTGATATATTAGGATTATTAAGTAACAGCTGTAACGACAGTGGCTTTGGCTTGGTGTGGCCCTGATACTGGCCCAAATGTAATACTGATATTATCCACCACCGCCTAAATATCTACTATGATGGTGGTGGAGGTGGAGGCGGCGGTGGTGGAATTATAGGTAGAGCTGCGTATATATTTTAGGAGTTAGGGAAAACGGTTCGTGTGGAGAAAAGAGAGCCACACACGGCTTTATGAAGCTCTCTCTGTGTATATTTTTTATCTGCTGTGGATTTCTTTCCTAGTTTAGCTGGAGCTGGAGCGCTTTCTCAAGGACATCCACAAAACAATTTTTGACTTGCATGGAAGCAGTTAGTTATGATAATTTCCATTTAATGGGTTTCTCTCTTATTCCTATCTACTGTATCATGTCATGCTGCCACATTTTTATTGCTTTTATGTGCTGATGTAAGAAACTCTTCTCATTTTTGGAATAAATATACGGGCGCTCCTGCTCGCAGAAGCTCTGGGAAGTAATATCATCCTTGGACGGGATGGGATGGGAAAATGTGAAGGAGAAAGAGACGGGCTAAAAGGGAATGAAAACGTGCACGGGAGGAAATGATCATTGAGCGTCATCATAAAAGACGGAGAATTTTAAGGATAAGAAAATTTCCGCCTTTTGCTCATCTTTGCCATTCTTATAAAGATGGTTATTATCATGGTATGATGACGGGAAACGGATGAGTTTGATTGAAAAGAAGGGCCAAACACTGCAGAATACTTCCATTTCATGCACATTTCCATTTCAAATATGGCAAGCTAAGCTGGATGTAAATGCTAGGTTGGTGAAGGGTGGGTGAATGAAACGGTCCCACTTTTTCATTCCAACGACTACCATAAAGGACGAGCGATGTTCATGGTCAGATAGGTATGCAACGAGGCAGCTGAAAATGTTTAATTATCTCACCAGAAAAATCCCCAGCTCTTTCTGCCTGTGCTCTCTCTCTCTTCCTGAAAAGTAAAATTCTTGACGAACACTTTGCTAAAACTTGAAATTAAAGAAGTCAACGAGTAAGTAATAATAACGTAATCAGTCTCGCTTCTGCTGCAGCCGTTAGCCGCTTTTCTGCTTAGATTTGCTAAAAACTTATGATGGGATTATGAGGAAAAAAGCAGACTGCGTCATTCATGAATAATTTAGGTGAGTTTCATCGCAAGGAAGGAGAGGAAAATTGCGAGAGTAAATTCATTCCAAAGTTTACGTTACTTTGGTTCTGGCGTCCCTTCTTCAAACTATGTCTTTAGCTTAAACGTAATGGTAATGGTGGTCGTAAGAGCGATTACGAAGAAAAATAATAAAAGAGCCATTCATTAGCTGCATGGAGATATATTATAACTAATTAGGTAGGAATGGAGGATGCGAACATCATAATTCATTTAAGTTTTCCGTTGTGTATGCATTTATCATTTGGGAGTTCATTGGAACTTTTCTCATTTTTGCAACGGCAAGATATTTGTAGGACATTTTTTCTTGCTAAATTGCTTTTACTACGTGCTTTATTGCTCTGGATATTAGGTATTGCGTGCTGGATCAAAAGTAACTGACGATGAGTTGAGCTCAAGGAGTGACGCCAGAAGTCACTTGTGCTACTGTCTGTCTGCAATAAAGTAGTAATCTAGTTATTTTTGCGCCGACTTAAAATTGGATAATTGCTGCATGAGTAAGCGAACTGGTTTGGAACTAAAATGGTTTTTTACACATGTGGAAAGTTACATTTATAATCCGACATTAGATACATAGGTAGGTATATAGAAAGAATGTGTAAGGTTCATAAATCTGATTTTGAGACTGAGCACTCTTAATAATGTGTATGTTTCTTTTCTTATATTGATTTTAATAATGAAAAAGTATGCTCAAAAAAATTGGAGGAAGGAAGCACAGGGGAAAGGATGGAGTTGATGATGTGTATGGAAGGGAAGTGGTGGGGACTTTTTACTACCCTTTTGGTTAACATTTCAAGCTGGGAAACGTCAACACATTTTTTTCTTTTTTTATATACTTTTTAAAAAACTTTCTAAAAGCAAAAAGGAGGGAAGTGTGCACATGTGACCCGGCATGTGCAAACAGTGCTCTCTGCATATATTTTATTTACGAGGATTATTAGGCTGACAATGGCAAGGGAATCTGAACCTAACAAAAGGAAAATAGAAAACAAAGTTGAGCATAAACTTTTCATTAATCTACTTTAGGTAACTAACTACACACCCAAAAAAGTTATTGGAAGGAGATGAAAGAAGGAAGTGGAAGATGGAATGAGTTGTGCTTTACTGTGTGACTGTGCATCAATCTTTTTCTGTATGCTTCGCTGTTTCAAATATGTCTATGTGTATTGTGGAGAGACGGTTTTTAAAAAGTCATTTCTTGTCTCGTGCCGGCTGTCAGTAGTATTTTTTCTATTCCATGTTTGGAGTTGGCAGGGGCTGAGCATATTATTTTTTCTTTATTTTTTTTCTTTCGAAAACTGGCTCGTTGAGGGATGCTGGGAGAGTTTGTATAGGATTTCGTTTTCGGAAGGAGGAAAAAGAAGCCGATTTCAGAAGCTGAGTAGTGGTGTTTTTTTATTTGGTCGTCGCAGTATAGTATATGGACAGACGACTAAAAATTGTAATGCACATTGGAGTTAGAGAAAAAACATTTTTAAGTTTATGCTTGTCCTAGAGAGCTGGCATCACTAAGGTCTTTTTATTCCCGATGCGACTTGAAAAAAATGTTAGCAAGCTGCACCACGACTCTCCAACATTTATCTTCAGCCTGTAATCTCGTGTCTTCCAGTTTCATTATTGTTGACTGGATAAGATGGAGTTTTTTGTAGTTGCAAAAGAAAAGAAAAGTTATTTTGGCTAGTTGATGTAGACACATGAACATACACAATGAGAGTGTGCATCCCAATCCCATCGCATCTGCGGATGATGATACTGCTATTGTGGATGTGAGTGGGGAGAATAATGAAACGTTTTTAGTATTTACAACTTTCGGGAGAAACGTGCTCTCCTCGTGCACGTTCTGCCCTTTATATTTATATGATCCTTGGAAGTAATGCGTTTTGGGAAGTTAGATTTAGCGGAAATCAATTAAAATGTAGTGTATGCGATCATTACGTGGACCTGCATGCTTGTAGGTCTACCAAAATTATATTTTCGCTGGGACTTGTAAATGAAGCACACATGAAGGAGTACCTCAACCCGTTCCAAAGACGCAAGTGGATTTAATCTGCGTAAAGGATTTAAACGATGCTTTTGCTGAAATATTTTTTGTTTACCAGTTTAAAATTGTGTCTTGTCTGCGTTAACTTAAAAGTATGAAAGTTATAATGGAAACTTTTCAGAAATTCCGTACACGTCTTGCTCTATTATAAAATGGAAAATTTTGGTCGTAAACTGGATGGAAATGCGCCTTCAAGACATGGTCGGGAATGGGAATTGTTGTTTGTTATCCCTTTTAGACCTCCAAGGCTGCGATGCTGGTATACTGAAGAATTGTGGGAGGGTTGCTGCTGCGTTACTGAAATTTGAATATGTACAAAGCAATTAATTATAGTTAGTGAAAATATATTGAAAGGATTTATTTGAAGTCATGCTCATTCTCTAATCCTGTGATAGATTGAATTGAATTACTTACTGTAGTTTTCTTTCACCATACTAGAATGGATATTGATTTATTTGGTAGACAGTAGGAAGATAGGCGACGGTATTGTGCTGCTGACTTCATAGTCTAGGAATGAGGTCGAACTTTGGGCTGGAGTTTGAGCAAGTTTTCTTTGGAAATATACACTGCACAATTATTATATTGTACTTTTTTTCTTGGAAGGGAAGATGCTACCACCAAACACTTAAAGACTTTCCGGACTGTTGGAGGAAGTAACTAAAAACTTTTCTGACATGCATAAATATGTGAAAGTTAAAAACGAGAAGGAAGCAGCTTGTCCGTGCGAATGATTCATTTCACTTTTACGATTTACTCGTTTCATAACAGCATTTTATGGACAATTGGGAAAGACTCGTTTCACCACTACTTTTATACGGCTTGCTGGCTAGACGTAAGGGAAAGCGTCTATGTTGAATGCTATTACATTCAAATCACTTTTGGAGTCGCACAAATTCATTAAATATTCGTTTTTGGCAAGTCTTAAGCAGCAGGAAATGCTTTTTATTGGAATTTCATGTGTACCAAGTACAGATTCAGAAAACATGCTGATTTTCATTTTAGCGAAGTGTCTTCTGTTTTTAAGATGTGCAGTTTGCAATTAATTTTCGCAAGTAATTTCTAAAGTGGTTTCCCATCTATTAAATATTTACAGCTGGGAAATGATAGCTTACAGTTCTCAAGAAAAATGGTGCGATGCTGCTACTTTGCAGCTTTTCATTGTAACTATAATTTATGTCCAACTCTGAAAAAATAGTCCCAACTACGGAGCGTACGTAAAACTAAGATGAAGATCAAGTTACGACTTTTCTCCTCTCCCCTCCCTTTTTAGCTTCTCTCATTATTCAGAGCATGGTGTAGGTGTCAATATCATGTTCCACTTTGTATATTATTTAATATAAGAGATAGTTTTTATGCTGTCGAATCCCATTCTCTGTTGCTGGCGCTAGCTGACGGATGTGTTTACTAACGTTCGCGCTTACTGGTGAGAAGTGCACTACAAAGTAATAAGGAGAAAAAATACTCAAGGCAAGCTACTTGCAACTTGCTCTCTCTCTGAGAAGGGGCATTTTTAGTAGTCAATTTCTCTCTGTGTGTGTCTAGATGAGGTGAAGCGGAGTATAAAAGATGGAGGGATGGTGGAATGGCGTGGAACAGTAAAAAATAAGGAAAAAAGTAGCAAGAAAGTGATATGGTAATATGAAAGTGTTGAAGAGATGAATATTTCACACGGATTTTCCTCTTTGATGTGTTACAATTTTCTTGAGAAAAAAAATTCTCTTTTAGAAGACGTGTGGGGCTCTGATGCTGATGCTGCTACTCCGTCTACTACTCTATTACTCAAGCTTACGGAAAATGATGGGTATTCTTCTTACTCTCTCTGATGATACTCGTTCTCTCTCCACACACGAGTGAAATTTTTTTCGTTTTTGGTAGGGAAAAGTAGGATAAAAAAAGTTTATGGAAACTGTAAAAACAGGGAAAAAATAATGAAAATGTCGGTATGCAGTATTATGTGGGATGCTGCTAGAATACTCGTGAATTTTGCCGGTTCTCTGCCAATGAATACGTGGAAAATGGAAAGGAAAATAAATAGTGAATAGTTCGTATTCTCTTCTCCACTTCCTATATTATTTTCATTGGAAAGAAAAAGTAGGATAGTGAAGGAAAGAGATGCAGCAGCTGAAGGAAAAGCGACTCATAGGGAGCATGATCATTTTTCTAGAGATTTTTTATTCACTGTGAAATGTCTGCCTTACAGACAGAAAAAAGTAGATTTTTGTGGATGATTTTCAATTTTTACCTTTTCTTTTCCCTTGGATAGAAGGTAGTAAGTAGGTGGCATGGTGCGATGCTGAGTAGATCCTTGTGAAAATGAAGTGTATCTCACTGATGATTCCGGAGAGACGACTGTATTATAATGACACCTTTACCCGTCTTGATTCTGAATGGGGATGTGGAAGGGAAGCAGTAAACACTTATTTTCCTCTTAAGACTCAGGCGAAAAGCTATAAATCGATGATATATGAATGTGATAGATCATTTACATGCGGAAATGGAAAAATAGAGAATTTTTTTGTGAGATTATATGATTTTTTATTATTTTATTCCTGGGAAAAAAGAAAATGGGAAAACGGAACGTGACTAAAGCTTCCTCTGATACACACAGAAAATAATATCAAACTCGTTAAATTCTATTTCGACTCAAGTCGTTTCCACAATGTAGAGACGGTGGTTGGAGTGGGGAGCATCTGATTTATTTTCCCATTTTGAGAGTAGTCATTTCAACTGCACTTGTGCGGAGGGCATTTTACTGCTGCGGCGTTTTAAATGTTGCAAAATAATAAATGACACTGCATTCGAGTTGGACAGGGTAGTGGAAAACGTGCATAACGCGTAGAGAGTTTACAGTATTTATCATTGAAAAGTGTGCACTTGAAATGTTAGAGCTGGCATCGGCAAGATTTCATGGATTTTATTGGGTAGTTTTTGCGCTTCTCCGATTAAATCCAATATATTTTTTAGTGGTTTATTGTCGTGCGCAACTTGGGCAGAGAATAATCGTAGTGGGGTGGAATATGACTTTTTGTATTTTTCCCTGAGAAATTGCGTAGCCTTTGCCTAAAATGACTGGTTTTTCGTTATAAGTAGCCTCCCTGGATGATAGTGATGTTTTTAATATTTTCTTCTCTGACTGGAAAAAAGTCCCCGTTTTTTCTATGAAAAATAAAGCTTGGCTGATTTTTGGTGAGGCAGCTTCGAGAAATGAAGTATAATGACGAGAAGGAAAGTTTAGTGTGAAAAGAAATTAAACCTTGGGAAAATAGAATCAGTCGACGGGTTTCATTATTTTCTCTAGAACATGCTCGGGAAAAAGTGAAAGTTATTTTGTTTGCTGGCAACAGTCTCTGCTCGTTTTAATGCTGAAATGGTGACGGTAATGGCAATACCGACAACGGCGACGATGATGATGGGCTGTGGTTATATCGATATGAGACATTTTTGTTAGTTTACTTTTTTCAGAAAGCTCCGTTTTCCCCAGTTCGTACATTAGATTATTCAGAAGCGTAGACTATTCTGCCAAGAAAAAGGGAGCGGGTCTTTACTGTGGAATAGTTCACACATTTTTTCGGTACGGCATATGGCGTACCGAAAAAATCATATTAGAGCGGAATTCGCGTCTTTTTTCTGCTGCGAAAAATAAGAATGGTGTGTACTGGCAGAGCACTGTATTCCTCGTTTTTGAGCGGTGCTGTTTTCTGGATTACTTCCGTGGGACTCCGTATATCCTTTTTTAATGGCCACATGTTTGAGCACCGACTTGGTTAATATGAAGAATATGGTGGAGTGAGTAGTGATCGGGATGGCAATGGAAGGTAGTTGGGCAGACAGAATCCAGCTTCACAGCAGTACACATATTGCACGGGTTATCTTTTACATTTTGTTTTGTATTTCCAGTATTTCCACCGAAGACATTATTTTTTATAAAGATGAAGATTTTTTCTTTTAGCATCCTTGAACGTGATGCGCGGGAAGGAAAGCCGTTGGAGATACATTTTTGTATTGCTGCTGGTGAATGTGCACTGAAATCATTATATCTTCATTGAATGCCGTCATATTTTGCATCCTGGTATTTGGAATGTTTTTTTATTTCCAAACTAAAAACTAACGACCAGGACGGGAAAACGTGGCAGTATTCCTTTTTTAATGCGCCCATCCTTGTCAGCTGAAGCAGACACAAAATGTCTCACATCATATTTGGAAAGATCTCATCAGTCGTGTAGATTTTTTTGTTGTCTCGTTTCTCTTCTCTCTCCCTCTCCTTCTCTTTCTGCTCGTCTTTTTCTCCTAGGAAAGAGAAGAAAATACTTGCACGCTTCAAGTTTTTGGCAGTTGATGCTGGTTTTTGTTTGCTCTCTCGTTACCTGCATGGGTTTTTAACCTGGACTCGGCTACCACTTTACATTCAGAGAAGCGTGATATTTCATCAAGAACTATTTCAGAATGCTCAAGTGCTTTTCCAACTCTCTTTCTCTTTCTCCTTTGCTTAAAATATTTCTTATACTAACTGAACCTTAATTCCAAAATACGGATGCTGCTCCACCGTCTCTAGTTCTACATTCTCCCACTACCTTTCACATTTTGGAGTAAAACAGGGATACCAGAGCCAGAGAGTGGGAGTACATTTGATGAAAATCTCTGAAATGATGAGAAAAAACTTAAATAATCCTTACTGATTTCCCGCTCTCTTCTGGATTGAAAAGAGGAGCGATAGAAATGAAAAAATATAATGGGAGAACAATGGCTAACTCGACTGTAGTAGATGGGGATGATGAGAGTGCCCTGTTTTATTCATCTCTTCATCCGTTTTGTCTACACAATCCGGGAGACGTACACGAGTCCGTGTGTGTACACAAGATGAGTGCATATTTGTCGGTAGAAATGTCTTGTCTGTGGGAGGCTCATCGAACTCGTTTAAGCAAAGTCGGGTGGTTCTCTCCTTCCTTCCTTTTGGCTATAATGTATATAATAAAATGTATATGTCCGTGTGAGTTTTACAAACTATACTTTTTTTCTTCTTTCGCTGTTACGTAGTTGTCTACTGTTGCTTTTTGCTTAATACATTGAAAAATGGAGGGCTGTGGTGAGGCAATCGGGGTACCATATGGAACGCTGACAGAAAAAAAGCTCCGGGAGTCTCCACCACCACCTTTGCCACACACTACACGAAAATTTTCAGTGGGTAGAAAACGCATCCCCACAGATTTAAATATGCGTACATTTTACGCTTCACCTCCATGTACCACAGGAAAAATGGAGAATGTTCAGATGGTGGATGTGGATGTTGGAAATGAAATGGGATGGAGAGTGCATATGGAAAACACATTGGCCTGCCAGCTATACCTTCTCTCTACTCGCTGTTCTCTGCCTTCAGCTTCAGAGCTTCGTGTCTAATAAACAAGGACGATAATAATATGACTGATGGAAATACCCCTACCTTGGGTAAATAGCGGTACTGAGAGGAATTCGAGTCATGAAGATGATGATTTTTTGAGGATGTTGATATGCCGTGTGTTGTCTGTGAGAGTGTGTGCGTTTGACGATGTGGAGGCTGGCAGGCAACACATTATCTAAAATTATTGCAATATAGGTATGTGATGAGAATGGTTTGTAGGGACGGTTTACTCGGACTATATATTCCATCCAAAAGTACAGGGTGCTTGTTTTGAAGGTTTTCCATCATGATAATGGGAAAAAGAGAAAGAGCATTGCCACCACATCACATCACGGACGCAGACAATGAAGAAATGAAAGAAGAGGGTGATGAAGGAATTGGAGTAGTAGGTGGCGGTAGCAGTGTGTATTACCTCCATCTACATGGTACACAGTTCGAAATAAAATATGCAACAGAGCGAAAGGTGGTATATAGGCTTTGTGGTTCTGAAAATGATATCGATGCGAGGAAAAAAAGGACCAAACTTGTATGTGTTGGTTTGGGATCCACTTTGCATTTTTGCTACAGATTCCCGGTTTCCATTTCCGTTTGGTAAAAAACGAAGAAAATGTCTATAATGCAGGGTATGAAAGGGGCGAGGAGCTCTGTGAAGTGTGTGCATTTTGTTTTTTACTTTACTGTAGTGTGTGTGGCGGTAGCAGTTAGTAATAACTATGATAGAAGAGATAGCCTCAAGTTATGATGGCACTGTAAATTTAAATGCAAATGGTCGAGATGATTTTCTTTCTTCTGTATTATCATCCTCATTCCCATCATAATATTCGGTATACCTAGAGGAGGCGAGGGAGACAGAGAACGGGCTAATGTATTGTAATACCGCTATTTTGCTCTGCTCTCCCAAGTTTTCTCTCGGCATGTGGTGGGGTAGTGATGTGGAAGTAGAAAAAAAGCGATAGAAGAATTTTTATACTTGTTTCTATGAAATGTTCTGCGTCTTCTTGCCTCCTGGATGGTAAGGAATTGATATAAAAAATGTTGATAGGACGTAGCTAAAATGCATAAGTCGAAAAAATAGTACATAATATAGATGCAGATGCTACTTTGTACCCTTTATTTTTTGGAAAGGACGACGACGGTGGCGGTAGCGGTGTGCTATCCTTGAATAAACATATGTGGTAAGAAATATGTGCTTGTAACAAGGAACGACAATGATGTTAGTTTCGCGAGGGAAATATTTTTCATGAATTCTCATTTTCCTCGATGACATCCTGGCATTACTTTACTTCGGGGCATTGGCTTCAAGGAAAGCACGAGATATATGTAAGTAAAAAACAGCACGGTAGTGGTGAGTGCAAAACGAAACCCGATAACTTTCAAAATGCAAATGTATTTGAACGGATGTTACCACCGATTATATTGTTAAAGGTTGTAATGGCACAGAATGCGAAAGATGTAGAAATATTCAAATGTAAAAGTTATACACTAATGTCTACTAAATCGGATTGAGTTACATGAAAAAATGTTTTTAAAAAAATGCTAGCATTTCGAAGAAAAAGAACCTGTAAAATGGCATATTACAATTAGATACGGATGTCTGCAAAAAGCCTTAATTTGAGATAGTTCTTGTTCATTTTCAATTTTGGACACATTGAAAACTCTATTAATTAAGAATAAAAATTGAGTAAAATGACGTGCGTAATTGGTGTAATGCCATCAAGATGTGTCAGCATTTAGCCTTTTCATTTGCGAAAATGAAATGGGCTCCCTTGTTAGTTAGAACTTTTTCGGGGATTTCTCAAGATAATATTAATGGAATGATGATATAAAAAAGGGGGAAACTTGGGTGTGGAAAGTAAAGAAAATATTTTTTATTCTGCGGAGGAAATGCTTTTTATATATTAGTAGGAGCACCAAAGAGACCTCCAAGTTCCCTTTCCCACTTTGCGTTTAATGTAATGTAACTTTTTTCTGTGAAAATGTAACTTTGTGGGTCTTCATTCGTAAAATTTTAAGTAGCATTTTATTCAGTATAAACATCACTTTTTACTGGATCTGAGACCTTCACTTACCAGAAAATAAAGAAGCACTCTTGAAATGAAATGACTTTCTCCTACATTAGAAGCATGGGTGAGAAAATGAAAGAAATTTTTTGTGCACTGGGTTTCTATCTAAAGCTAAAGAACACACCACAGCACACCCTCCGTACCATTCACGGAAAGCATCTTGATCTAGAGGGAAAAAGAAAAAAGTTTTATCCTTGATTTTAATTAAATTCAAGTATCCTGTGTGAATAAGTAATTAGCTTTTTTTGGAAATATATAAAAAGGGACGAAAAGTTTGTACTTTAGTGAAGGAGGAGGTGGGGGATTTCAAACTAAGAATAAAGTCGTTTGCGTGAGACTAGTAAAGCAAAAAAAGATTTATGAGAGAAGTACGGAGACAATCTTATAAAAGTTGGCTGGCGTTTGAGGAGAAGCAAAGACGACAATGAGCTGAAAATTGTTATTGTCACGGAATAGGAAAAAGTACTCAGGTACATCTTACATGGCTTAAAAATTTGTTACGATTATTTAATACTGTGGAAAGGAGAAAAGGAAGGCGTCTCTTGCCAAATCAGAAAAAATAAATTTAACTGAAATGGATGACATTTTAAAAATAAGATGCCGTGGAGAATGGAATAAAGCAACTAGCAACTCCTTGTAGAATACGCGTTCCAAAAAATGCATTATGGAGTGGTAATGAAGGTGGGGAGAATAAAGTGTAAAGAGAACGGTTTCCTGTTATAACTCAGAGAGAATTTTTTCCCTTACATTTGCAGTACCAAAAAAAGTTGTTTACATCCATTAGCTGGCAAGTCACTGATATGGGAGGAGAAGGGAACGCAAAAGCAACAGTGCCAGTTATTTTTTGCTGATAAGTGTTTACCAAGTTTACAATTGAGGAGAGGAGTAGGAAATTCATTGTTGAATTTTGGCATCCTTGATGAGAGAGAGGGAAATAAGGGAAATTAGCTTGTTCAGCACTCCACCACCGCGCCATTTTTTATGTTTTGAAGACTGGTCTTCATGGTTGAAATTCCTTACAGGAAAACTTTCGAGAATAGCTTGGTTTTTCTCTGGAACCCCTAAAAGGAAAAACTTTTCACCACATTGGAAAAGGATAGTAATTGCAATAAATCAAAAGCGAAACTATTCCAGTTTGCGAATTGTAAGAGGGACCGAAAATTTCATTTGATGACGCACTCCTTGTTAGCCCTCGCATTTTATATTAAAAATTGCCGGGAACTCGCACGAAAATTACATTTTCCGGATGGAATTTATAACGACTTCGCAGCCAATTTGGTTCTACTGCGTTTACACGATTGGTTCTATTCACACTAAACTTTTTACTTTTCTCTCGCTAATGGTCCTGAAATAAATTTGTGAGTTGACTGGTTCTATTCATTTGCATAATTAGATGAGTACAAAATCAACAAATCCACTAGACACCTGATTACTGTAAAAATATCCCGGCAGTCTATCGCAGACGAGAAGCGATCGCAAACCAGGGACTTTTTGCTTTTTAAAATAACAATTTTGGTCAGAAACAAATGGAGTAGTTGCAGACTTGGTAGGCTTCCTTTCCAAAAAAAAAAAAAATTGGTAAGTTCTTTCCTGCAGCCAAAGCTGGCCGTACTTTTACAATCAATTTGTTAACATTATCTTGTCGCAGTGAGCCACCCCTGCTGGCATATACATTTTCATGAGTTTGGTGAAATCATTAGGAAGAACATGGAGGTGATAAGAGGAAGTGTTTAGTTGGTACTCTGTCAGCCCATTTGTTCTGGTTTTGCGTCAAGAAAAAACCGTCCGTCATCAATATCTGTGGTAATTGGGGTCTGAAAGTGAAAGGGAAGGAGTTTTCTTCCTTTTAGGCATTAGGCGAGACAGGTAGTCTACCAGTTTTCAGAAGGAAGCTGATGATGACGATGATGATCAGCTACTGAAAAGTTGGCTCGCTCTTGTTTATAATTTTTTATCTCTGTCCTTAGAGCTTGCTGTACCCAGCTAGTTTATTACTGGAGAGGATGAATGAGTGGAGATCACCTCCATTTCTGAAGTAATAATGATTGAGGACTGTGCCCTATTATAGGTGCGTTCGTATAGTTGATACTGGGGTGCCTCATAACTAAAAGGAAACTTAATTGCTTTTCAAATTAACGCCGAGTGGAATTAACAGAGAGATACACCGCTGCATTGTGTATTTTGGAATGCAGGCAATGGTTCTCTTGTATCAATTTTTCTATTCTGGTAAATAAGGAAAGCAAAAAAAATTGGCGGGTTGAGCTGGTTGAAATGAAGGGACGGCTTGCTCGTTCGCACATAATTAGCGGGGTTCCTAATAGCAAAGTTGAAACATATAGGTGAGGTAGAGATTGTAACTGCGTACTTAATTCATGCTTTCTACAGCGAGGAAACGTAATATTTATTCATTTCCGTTATAGGAAAGTTGGATACGTTGCGAAATATTTATATTCGAGCTGCTGTAGCTTGGCTTCTGGTTTTTGAATGGGAGAAAATGTGCTGAGAGTGGATGTGTCTACGATGTTGCGCTGCTGTACAACATCAACATCTCTCTGGACTCTAAAAAAAGTTGTTACTTAATAACAAACTGGGTCTAATGAGCCTCTTCTATCTTTGTTAGAGAAGGGATTTGGCAGGAAATCTGATTTCGCCGTTCTCTAGTCCTCCCAGCTCAGAGAGAAGTTCGCTCAAAGTGAGTGGGCTGTTGTAGGCTGTGTAAGGGGAAAGCTAAAAAAGCTGTTGGCTTGCGTGTTTTCACTGTTTGCTGTTATTGAACTGCAAGAAAAGAAATATCTATAGTAGGAGAGGCAAATATATGCTCCAAGCCCATTCAATTTTTTAGATTGTGGACTGGTTGGTTATACGTACACCAAAATATACGAACTGAACTGCACTCGTTGATGATTTTTTTGCTCATCATTGAGTTGGCAGTGCTACTAAACGTAGGAAATTTTTGAGCTGCAGGATTAAAATTGTGAACTTTAACTTGCTTAACAGTATAAACAAACATTGGTCCGTTAGCAGTGGAAGCCGAACATAGAAGGTTTCTGTCTCTCCCCCTCGGTGTGATGATATCATGTGAGATTGAGGGAAAAGATTTCTTGAGTGACATGAAGAGGAAAAAACTTGAAGAGTCGAGGACACATTGGAGGACCCTTCTATTCTTACAACAACTCGCTGAAGGATTACTCTCAGAGTTTTGCTTATTATCTCCTATAAAAAGATATTTTACTGCTAGTAGTGGTGGATAGGAGGAATATTTCTGCCAGAAATTGTACGGACAGGCTATATTGCTATATGGACCTCCCACACTTGGTCATAAGTGCGTACATATATAATTTTGCTGTCTGTTGCTGACGGAGAAATAAACTAAGATGAAAACGCTGCAAATCCTGATGGCTCTCTTATTCTGATGATGATGACTTTTAGTTGATACTGATGCGTCCATCACTATCGCACTGCACTTAATACATCAGCGCAGCCGAGACAGAATAATTTTGGATTCTTTTTTGAAAGGACGGGAAATGTATTTTTATTGAAATGTTGTGTACAAAAATTCATTCTGTCCTAACAGAATGTGGCTAGGTCCGGCTTTCATGAAGTGATAATTTTTTGGCAACATTTCACAATACGAGATGGGCGTTCGTGTGAAGCTAGCCAAAAGAGAAAAAAGTGATCTGCATATTATTTTTGTATTTTAGCTTTTTTGTCATATCAATGTAAATTTTGGTGTGTGTTTGGCTGTCATAAGTCGGCTGATTCCATTTCTTCCGGTTTTGTACTCTGTTCACTGGGAAAGGACAGCGTGACTAACAATGGAATTGATCAGCTCACTCTCTCTCTGTGTTGATACTCACTTTTCCTGGAAATATGGAACCGCTCGGTTGGTGTTCAAAAAATAGAGAAAATACGTATCAGGAGCCAGTGCGTTAGTCGAAACATCCACAGCTGCCCAATATCACTGTATAAAATTTGGGGAAATGAATGAGTAGTGAGTATGGGAGCGCGTTTTCGGATATATATTTTTTGTATTGTCTGCTCGACTTTGATTTATAGGGCTTTTACTATTTGGAAAAACCTCTTTTCCAGACTTGACAATGCCGGGGAAGAAAGGGATGTGGATGTGAGAGTGACGATGATAGTAATATGAAAACGTAACTGGCAAAAAGGAGTAAAAAGTCATGGGTAAAAAAAGTGAAAGTGTTTTCCCTAACTATTCCTCCGTATATCATTGATAGATTTTTCATCCACTTTTCCCTCTCTCTATTTTTTCATCTCATTCTCACAGTAATCAACGGTATGTAAAAAGTCATGGGTAAAAAAGTGAAAGTGTTTTCCCTAACTATTCCTCCGTATATCATTGATAGATTTTTCATCCACTTTTCCCTCTCTCTATTTTTTCATCTCATTCTCACAGTAATCAACGGTACGGGTAAGAAGTGAAGAGAAAAAAGTTTTTTTTTGCAGTGCAGCTTGTTTTCTGGATTTTCCTTTGTCGCCGTTTTTTTCGTAGGGAGAAAAAAGAATCTACTCATTTCACTATCGTATTTTTCTCTCTCATTTCTTTACGTTATTGGAAGATTTTTTTGGTGGAGAGATCAAAGCAGGATATATTCTACTTTCTATTAGTCTTGGCGTTTGTTTCCCTTCCCTTTTCCCCAATGTTTTAATGTAGGAATGAGCTCATTTTTCAATCAGAGAAAGTTTCTTTTATTTTTTCTTATGTAAAGCAATCTGGTAAATGCTCTTTTTTATTGTAGATCCCATTCATTCATATTGTGTGGAGGCAGTGATATATTATTATGTGAAGTGTGGAGGTAATCAGGGAGATATGGCTTATTTATTTTCACTATGCGCGGAATCAAATGCTTTCTGATGTAATATCAATATGTATACTTTTTTCTTCCGTGTTATTACGCACTGTTACGCAGTAATCAGAGTGTATTTCCGCATACAGTTTATTTTGTCATTTTTGCATGCTTAGGGGCACTTAATAACTTTCGTTTTTTGTCACACGCTGTGCGCTCTACTTCCGAGGGAGCCATTAAGTAAATTCAGGGAAAATCCGAAAATTGTCAACATCAGTTTTACGACGTGACGTGAACTCTGAGAAATGCACACACTTAATCGATTTTGACGGAGATTTTGATCTAAGGTTATAATTCATATTGCGCTGCATTGTACAATAAATAAAGGATTATATTCATTCGTTCATTATAAAATTTCTTGGTATCTCTATGCTGATCTGGCGCTGTCAAAAAGTCGACGTTCCGCTACGGAAGGAGTGCCGTGGTGAAAGGATGACAGATTCGGGAATAATTAGGAAATTGAAAAGAGGAGCAGAAAACGCTCTTTTGTACTGTCTTCCGCTTTTAGAATTAAAGACCACGCTTTCCGGATCTTTCTGTTCATTACAAAAACTTATTGACCTTTTGAGAAAGCTGTTAGGCGTACTGGTTCTAGATTTGTATGTGACATATTAGCTAGATTTGATGTTGACGAAGAGGAGCGAATCTGCATTCAATTTAGGTGGCTTAAGAATGTATTCCCTGAGTGGTGGAATAAGACTGCTGGATCAGACAGATCAGCTAGTTTGGTATGGAATGTGGCATGAAAATGGTAGAGTGAAGGGGACTAAAAAATGAATAAAACTTATTGACCTTTTGAGAAAGCTGTTAGGCGTACTGGTTCTAGATTTGTATGTGACATATTAGCTAGATTTGATGTTAGCGAAGAAGAGCGAATCTGCATTCAATTTAGGTAGCTTAAGAATGTATTTCCCTGAGTGGTGGAATAAGACTGCTGGATCAGACAGATCAGCTAGTTTGGTATGGAATGTGGCATGAAAATGGTAGAGTGAAGGGGACTAAAAAATAAAATAATTTTGTGAAAGTGGGGAGATGGGAGGAAGACGCACGATTTAGTTATTGTGTCTATCATTTGGAGCTTAGCATCGAAAAGGGTAAAGAGAAATTAAGATATTTGCGGAGCAATTTATACAGTGGTGCTCTGGTGTGTGGAGTGTACTTGTGATGGAATAATGAACTTTTAACCAGTACTGAAAAGAAGAGCTGGGACAGGAGTGGTGATCTTTGTGTGGTGGAAACGAATGTGTTATTCATGTATTAAGTTTTCAATTTGCTTTTCATGCCTGCACTTGCCAGTCAGAAACGACTGGCTGCAAGTATGTTTGAGGACGCTAGAACACTTAATGGGAAGATGATGTGGGATGTGTGCAGAGATGGAGAAGATATATCTCAGTCCGTACTAATGTCAAAGTGCATGCATATGTGCACACACATTCTACTGGGATAATACGCATTGTATTAAGCCTGTATCCGGATTTTCTGTGAACTGAAAGGATTTAAAATAAATGACAGGAAATAGTTTAAGCATGAAACAAGGTTTAAAAGCATAAACCATGGGAGGGAGACTGAAGAACCAAACAAGAGGGATGTGAGATGTGAGGGAGTTTTGAGTGTGTGTGAGAGAGAGAGCGTAGAAAAGCTAAATAGAAAATGAATTTGAGATTTTGGTTTTCTCGGTTGGAAAGCGGCGGTTCGAAACATTGGAGTAGTGCACACATTAGATCAGGACATATTAAGCTGCTTTCGGTCTGTGCTTCATGCACGCATAGTTTAACAAATGTGTATGAAAGGAGAGAAGAGCTATAGCGCCATCCAGCATGCTATGATAAAATACTATGCATATTTATAATTTAGTTTCCCGAGTTTTCCAAATCCTTAATATTCAATTGAAATGATGTAGGATGAGTGAATACACAGAAATGGTGTGTATCTCTCTCTCCGAGGCTGAGGCTGGATGGGTGACTGACGGCGTGTGAGCAAGTAAATTGGTCCCGGTTTTCTCATTCGCACAGCACTGCAAAAAAAACTGGTGGTGAATCATTTCGTGTTCATGTATTTTTGTATTGAAAAGCGGGAGCAAAAAATAGTCCTTTTACCTTTTTGCAAAAGCAGAGCATCTGCCTGTTTGAGTAATAATATGCAAATTTTCAATGAAATGAACTCGATTTTGCATGTCAGGCACTGCTGGCTGTACTGACATGAAGAGATACGAGAGGGAAATACGAGGGAAATTGGTAAATGGTAACAGATTGCTTTTGCTGTCGCTTTACGAACGACAGATACGAGAAAAGATGCGTACTGCTGGGTTGAACGAGCTCAGAAGGGATTGCATTTTGCCACGAGGAGGTCGGGATTCGAAATCGAAGAGAAAGTGTTATCAAAATGTGTAACTTGGTGGGAGATTGTGGTAAAAGGTTTGGTGGTGGTGGCATGGTGTATGCCATTTACCCCACTTCAACTCCAACACTTGAGGGGACTCTGCTCCCTGGAAAAGAAGGATAAATGTTTTAAATCAGAGTGACACTCCTATTGACGACGATGTATGAAGAGATCGTTGAATATAATAATTCAGGATTTGGATTTGGCTGATAGCTGGAGTTTGAATGGGGAAGAGAGAGGAAAAGAGAAAATGCCGTAGTTGAAGTTGACTGAGCTTCAAATATTCTCCTTTAGCTCTTTGGCTCTGTTGTCTGACTGTGAGTCTGGTGGCAAAATGAACATGATTTTTTTTACATATTCGCCTGCCATCGAAAAGAATTTGTACGGAGATATCTGGAGAAATGATGATGATGACGAGGATGATCATGATGCAAAACTGGTAGATAGTTTGGTTGAGTGAACCGGAAATATTTTTACTGAGTCTGGGAAAAGCTCCCAATAAAATAAATATAATGTGGATTTATCAAAGAATAAAATATATGGGTGCTGTTGTGGATCGAGAGGATGTGCATAACTTGTATACAAGCACTTTGTGCTGAAAAAACTTCTCAAGTCAGAGATTTTTTTACTGAGTTAAGTTGCACTTGTATGGCTGGTGATGTGATCCTGAATGTCGCTTGTTGAAATGGATTTTTAGAAAGAGCGTAAAAATGTGGTGGATCAGAAGAATGAATAGTAGAGGTAATGCTATTTTGCTGCTGTTGCTTCTTCATCTTCTCCTCCGTAGTAGATCATATTTGGGTGTGTGGTTTGGCAATATCTTGGCATATGAAAAAAGGGAGAAAGGTATGATGTGGCTGTGGTGTAAAGCTGAGGATTTTTTTGCAGAGAGTAGAAGAGCTGGGGCAAGCTATGCTTTTTAGAGGAACCTAGAAGTCTTGTTTGAAGTTTGAACTCTTTTTTTAGTCTAGCTTAATCCTAGGAAATTTTCATTTTGAAAAGATGAAAATCAGGAGAGAAATGACTAACTTGGAGAGAAGCTTCTAAAAAAGTCTTGTAAGAAGCTTGTATGCATTGTGGAGTGGGCGTGTGTTGGAAGATAGTGCTTGGTAAAGGGAGAAAGGAGAAAAAGGAGTGTTGAAGGGGGAATAAAAATGTTATTTACAAGAACGGATGAGGCATCGGCGACCCATTCATTCACTCACTCTTTCAAAACACGTAGGGATGCAGGAATCCTTGGGAAAAATGTTTTACTTAGACAATTTTTTTCTTCTAGGAAAAGAATATCCTCTTATTCTTTTGCGTATAAAAAATAGTAAGCGAAAATAAATGCTGGGGTACGAGGATGTTGTTGAGTCTATCCGGAGAAGAAGAGATGGAAACGGTTTTAGTGTGTGCTTTTTGAGTGGAGTGAAGCTTTTTAGTCCAATTTCGGTAACGTTTGGAATTGCACCTCTGAGTCATATTTGTCAGTAGCTCAGGTTTATTTTCGTTTCGTGTGAGAGTAGAAATCGTGGTTGTTGCTGGTGAGATGGGACTAGTCACATATGTGGTGTCTTGTAAAATTGTGAGAAGATATGTTTTGGAGTAGCGTTTTCTGTTTTTTGCGAGCAAGATAAAGATAAAAAAAGGGGAAATGCTGCAAAAATATATTTAGCATTTTTAAAGCATTTGTGTATATGAAAAGTAATAACACGGGTTGTATGTGCTTGTGCCTCTTGTGCACTTGTTTACCCACCTTTTTCAGAGACGAGTTTTAAACAAACTTCACTTTTTTCTACTTATCTGGCACATGCCGAACAGACGCAGTACAAAGTATCTTACTTTTATGAGGATCGTTCGGGAATGAATTTGCTGCTCTCCCTTCTTAAACTGTTTGCGTATACTGTCAGTACGAATTTCTCGGGAAATTTTTTTAAACCTGATATATCTCGGCTTTACATGTGGTATTTATAGGAACGGCACTGGGAGATAAAGATGTATTTTCTCCATCTTTGGTGCTTTTTAGACTTTAAGAAAGTGCCCATTATACTGACAGAACATTCAAATCGGAATCGGACCTGCATACATACCTAGCTACAGAATGAATGATAAGATGGAAAGCTACTAAACCTTTGGAAAGGGTTGCACTCACATATTGTAAAAATTAGTTAACGATGTTGAATTGAACGTATGAATTCATTCATCTTTTAGGCAGATGTAATATGCTAAATAGTAAATGTACTAGGCTAACTTTTTGAAAAAGCCTACTTCCTTTCCTTTTCCCCAAAGAGAAAAAGGGAAAGTGTATTAGAAAACTACTGCCTATTTTTTCCCCTAAGTTTGCATAAAAATTAAGCTATGCAAGAAGGTTGATGAGTAAGTTTGCTTAGTGGCCTTCTTTTCTCTTCAGTTCCGCGAAAGAAAAACAAAAGCGCACTCTGCCATTACTGTGAATAGATGGAAGCTTTACTGGAACGAGCGGTAGCGAAAAGGAAGAGTTTTTTTTGGAGTAATGGCTTTAGCTTGATTTTTCTTTGGTCGATGATTTTGAAAAGTATGCGTGGTAGTTAAGGTCGTTTTAGGCACATATTTTCATACCCACTCCTCTTTCTCCAATCTGTAAATAACATTTTGCTTGACTATTTTCGTAGCAAGAATAATGGGGAGACAGTGGGAAAAAGGATATATTTCATATGTATATGAGCGCTCAATAACATTGTTAAGGAGCCGTACCAGGCCGTTCCCAGTTCGAAATTGTCCGTCTCCTACCACCACCCGTTCAGGGGAAACAAGTAGGACATAAAATTTGTGACTGTGACTGTTTCCCTTCCTGGCAAAAAAACCTCGTGTATGTATATTGGATAGGGCGAAAAATATATCGAAGCGCTGTGGCGGTGGCTGACACCCTTATCCCTCCAAGAAAAAAAGCCAGCTTTGGGGACTGAATCAGACGTATAGGAAAAAGTGATTTCCTGCTGCCTTTTCCTTTTCTGCGAAGCTTGTCTCATTACTTGTAAAAATAGGGAGGATGTTGGTGGAATATAAAAAAGAGTGAAGAAGGAATGATAGCACGCATTGATTCTGTGGTACGTTCCAAGTCTGAAAAGAGCCTTTTTTTATTCTTACGTAAGTGGCTTGGCATTACACGACTCAAAATGGTATTGTCCCCTCTGGAGGAAAATGAAATGCGTGGATTTTCTTGAGTGGTGTCGGGATGTATACAGAGTGGAAGGGAAGGCAGTTTTTAAAAAATGTGAAATTGGACATGGCATGGAAAGTCGCGCTTTCTATAAGAGCAGAGCCGTCATTGTCTAAAAATACATATAGTTTTAGGAAGACTACGCAAAACGTAGCCTCTGGCTAGCCTTTTGAAGGAAAAAGAGAAAGCTCGTCATAGCCCAACGCTCGGTTTTCATTTCATGGTGATAAGGAAATAAATAATATTACATTAAATGGACACACATTCTTGGCTGCTGAGAAAATGAAAGAAGAAGGAGTGTGCCGTGGTTCTCGTTTCGGGTATGCATTTGGGTGATGAACAGAAAAATGGGTCGTTGATAGCGGATGTTATTTCAGAGGATTGCTCTGGCACTTTCCTGTTCTTTTGTGCTGGCAGGGAGAGTTTTTCGCACAGGAAGCCATGTGAAATGAACACTTTGTCTCTGGGGTTATGCGTATATGGAAATAAATAATGAAAGGATTGTTTTCACTGTAGCAAAAGTGAAGGCTTGTCTTAGAAAATAGCGTTTTGTAAAGAGGAGGGGAGGGGAAATTCACTTTCCTTGTTTTTTCATCACACACGTGCATTGCAATAATCTTTCCTTAACAGAACATACTTAAGATATGCCCGGACGCTCATTATACATTCATAAATGTGAGGGGATATAGAGTAAATGGACTCCGATGATTACAATTGTGATTGTGTTTACGAGGAAAATTGGTGCTGTCTGTTGATAGGTCTCACATCAGAAAAGGAAAGAAAGAGTTGATGACCGTAGCAAAAAACATAATAGCTTTGGAGCTACTGTTTGAGCAGAGAATGAAAAAGGAGGTACACTCACTAATTTGCTAATTCCTATTCTTTTTGGAAGGTGCTTAAAATTACTCGTCTCTTCTCACCCTCTCTCTCTCATCCGCCTCCTTTTTTGTATTTGTTGCCACTTTTTTGTATTTTATCTGTTTTAGGTGGGTGTTCAACTAATGAGAACTCGTTTTAATTATGGAAAGGAAAAAGGTTGTTTGCTTCCTTCTAATGAGTCTCCTCTTCTTTCCTATTTCTCCCTTCTTCCTCGGGTGTATCTCCTGGGAAAATGTGTAATGTAATATTGAGAAAGTTATAAAATGGAGGAGTTTAGTTGGAATGGAGAAGAGGGAGGAGGGTGTGTGCGTTTGCTTTTTGCTTTATAAGAAAATTTTCTTGTACTTAAGGAGAAGATAGGTGCAAAAACAGAAAAAAGTTTAATTCACTCTCACTAGTGAAACTGGGATGAGCTGGAGGAGAACGGGGGAAATGATCATAAAAATGGTAATGGGAACAAATGTCATCAGGTTTCATCTTGGCTGACTCCAGTTTCGCCAGAAACGAGGAGATGGAAAGATAGAGAGTAGTAGTAAGTATGCAAGAGGCGAGCAGGTATGAAACGGAATACGAAAAAAAATTGTAAGGTTGGCCACCATAGTCATGAGGGGAAGATTTCCTTTTTCAGTGGAAGACAACAGCCACTTTGGCCATTAACTTTTTTCGGGGAAATATCTGTTTTAATAATAAAGTTCTGGTGTAAAAAACGCTGAACTGGTCGAAGAGATGAGAGGGAGAAAGGGAATAATTTTCTTAATATCTTCAAGAATATTGAGAGTAGGAGCCTGTTTTTCACATCAAATTAGCTGATTTTATTCTCACATCCTTTTTTATCAATAGTCTGAAAGCGGAATCAAAATGGTAAAAAAATCAATTTCCCTGCTGTTTTATATATTTTTGAAGAGGAGCATGGATATCTTTCGGGGACCGGAGTGGAATGGAATTTTCCGTGTCTGGTCTCTTTTTTCGTTAACGACATAGCGACTCCAGGTTTTTACTGCAAGTAGCAAGTGCTTTTATTGCCAGTTTAAGAATATTATAGATGTAGTTTAACGATTCCCTTATTACACACGCAGAAAACATCATCACAAGATGATTACGAGGAAGAAGGATATTATAACAACAACTGTCGTTAGCTATTTTTTCATTCTTGGAAGCAACGCAAGACGCTTCTCAAATGAGGAGTCTTATGGCTTACATCATCCCCGCACAAGTACACTCGCTCGGTTCTTGTGTAAAAATTTTAGAGGAAAAAAAGTTATGCTATTAACCTAAAGATGGGAACGTTTACGTCTCTCTCTTCTCTACTCCACATAAGTGTAATAAGGGAGTGAGAGGAGATATGCAACGTACTAGAAGATCATTTGTTTTTTGGATATTTCATTCCTCCATCTGCTGGAACAAAAATTATTACTGGGGAAGAACGTGGTTGCACTACAAGGAACACATTTTCGAAGGCAGTTTATCTTTCGCTACTCCAAAGGATTTGGATGCGCTATTTTTCGTTGCATTTTAAAATTCTGAGATGATACGAGAGCGGAAGTGCAGTTCATAATTGAAAAGCTTTTTCAGGCTAATATTTTCAGATTCATTTTTAATAGAATTTGAAGTCGCTGGATTAGCCTTGGTGAGAGGAAATTATCAGGTGGAACGGTTTCCTCCTCGCAGTTAGGACAAATGAAACGCATGTAGAATAGTTACTAAATAAATCAGAAAGAATTTTCTATATTAGGCATGAAGCCCATAGTAAAAAACTTGCAAGAGGCAGACGAAGGAAATGAGAAGAAAGGAGAAAGGCAATAAAAGGCCGTTTAGGACCTTGGGTTGACTGGTTCCAATAAATTATGAAATGCTCTCGTGCATGGAACGTTTTATGCGTATGAAAATACATCAGTATATTCCGTGTTACAGAGCGCTGCCATTTCCGCTGCTATTTTTTCTATTTTTATCCAGAAAATATGTATTTTTATGTTAAGGATATTACTATATGGTGAATGGTGATGTGGCGGAGATATGTCTTGAAGAAAGTGGGAGGAGAAAATGGAGCATTCTTTGTGTGATGTCAAAGATAAAATAAAGTATGCATGCCTACACGTTGTGCATGTGTAAGTTGTGCATGCTATGAAATCTCAACCGGCGGTGGTGGAATAAATAAATGAAAAAAGAATAATGAGGAAAGAACTGGAACTCGGATTTTATTTTGCTTCCGTCACTGTTTCATCCTTAATGAAAAATAATAACTGTTTAACACTAAACGTGATGGACGTAATTGTGAAAAGGAGAAGAGAAAAGTCTGGTGTGGAGTTTAGAAAGATATATGTTGTAGGGCTAAAGCTAGACCCGGATTTTGTCGTCAGGCTCAGCTTTGGCATGTTGCACTAGAGAGGAGAAAATGGGAGCGTTGAGAAATGTAACGTGCCTTAGTTAATAATTTATTTGAATTTCCTTCCGAAAATGAAATCCTTTTTAATTCCAGCTTATCTCTACTACTAGCGGCATAACTTATAGTTTTTAAAACGTTGTTTGTTTACGGAGCATTTATTCTTTTTAAAAAGGGCCGTACGCAACTTTATTATTTCGGTGTTTTTGTAAGAGATTTTTTTTCATAAAAGTTAAGTAGTTTTTTATGCTGTGAGTACCAGAAAAATAAAAAGCCATCAGTATTGAAAATCATGATCATGAATTTTTCCCACTTTTCACCAACAGCCTCAGATGTAAAGTAATTCGTAGCGATTTTTTAAAAAATGTGTGCGTCATACACTCACTCCGGCGTATAAATAAATAGGGATGATATATTAGGAACACCTGTGTGTGTGGCGTGCGTGCATGTGTTGTTTTCATTCTTTATCCTTGTGAAGTACGTACTATGTAAACGGGATCCCCTTCTCCCTTTCCCTTTAGGTAAGTCAAAAAGCATTTTTGTTGTTTTAAACCGACATTAATGTTCCTCTTCTCTTCTACCCTTTTACCTTCTCAAGTGCCTTTTTGGAGAAAACCACTGCGATATCCCGTTCTAAATCCAGAAAGAGAATAGAGGATAGAGAAACGATCGCGGGAGGAAAAAAAGAGCATGCACACACAAAAAACGCCATTCACCAGAGAACACTCCTTTTATCTTAAACACCGACAAAAAAATGTTGGAGCGGGAAGAGGGAGAAGTAAAGAAAATGGAGTAAGGAATTTTGCTGCCACGGGCATTATAGGAAAAATGGAATTGATAGGGAAAAAATATCAAGCGATTGGAATCAGACAGCGTAAAGTTTGCCATTCATTTTGGGAATGGTATTAGCGCTGGAAATGGGGGGAAAGACAAGGAAAAGAGGAAGAAGACGGTTGACGGTGACGGTGGAATGTTTGCTCTCTTCCTCAAGACCAGAATCTTGACTTTGTACCTAGAACAAACTGAAAATGTGTAAGAGATGGAAATGGAGTTGGTGGAGCATTGTTGCTGCTGAGACATCAAGATTCATATATGATATGTGCAGGTTTAAGCAAAGTTAAAAGAAAAAGAGAAAAAAAATAGTGAGAAAGATATTTTTGGGAGAGACGGAGGAGACTGTTAATGGTGCAAAAGTTATTCCTACGGGGCACTTTTTTCGCTCTCTCGTTTCCTGTACTCAGCACTTTGAGAGTTTTTTTTTCTATATTATGGTGGCAGAAGGATGACAAAATATATATTACATATATATTGGAGATATTCACTACCGGCACAAAGTCAACATTCAACGGTGTACTTACAGATGGCACATGAATATACATTTATTACTGGAAAATGAATTGGTATTTGTAGAAATGGAAGTGGGAACTCTGGGAGCACTGCTATGGTATTCCTGTCAGGCACCATCACGTGTGACATATGCCGGGTATGAAGATATAAAAATTGGGGAAGGTGTTTTCCTACTCTTTTCTATTTTCACTTGAGATTGGGTCGTTGATGATTTGTTATTGGAAAAGGGTGTACATATGCTATTCTCCTTGAAGTGTCTTGGCGGAAGGGCGTCCTGCCTCGACTTTAAGAGCGAATATAGCGGAGCAAAGGATGCGCTGAATTTATGTACATATTTTTATTCTTGAAGGACTTTTGAAGAAAGGATAAATAGAAGAGTGGGTTGTATGCGCATTTGAAAAGGCTTATCTTCTTGCCTGGTAATTTACGATTTGATGAAAATATTGGGACGATGTTTACAAAAGAGAAGGAGAAGTTGGGCTAATATATGGAATGGCTTTAGGAAGAAGAAGAAGAAGTTGGCCAACAATTTTTTTCTCTCTGCTTACATCCTCGCACCTATGCTTTCTTATGTAGGATAAAGAAAGAGTGTGAAAGCGAAAGGGAGGAAAGAAAAGAGTGTAAAAGGTTGTGCATTTGAAAAGCATTATGATTGTATGAGAATTTAAGAGGTTGAATTGTTTCAAAATATATTCAGAAATGGCTGTGTCCTCTCCACCCTCTCCTCCTATACTGAAATTTATAGGAAGATATTTGCTTCCCCATATATTCCTGGTGGGAAGAGTGTGGAGTATGGAGGTAGATAAAAGGAAACGAGGAGGAACAACAACTCTTCAAAAAATAGTGTTTTCCAAAAAGAAGTGAATAGTGATAGAAATGGATGCAGAGAGAAGGAGAGCTAGAGCGTGTGGAGGGAGAGGAGTGTTTTTTGGTGGTAGACGAGGAAGAAGTTGAGTGAGTAACCAAATTTATTTGTTGGTACAATTTATGCGATAATTTATGACTCACGTCGGTTTTAGTGGCTGCTGGCATGTACTCTTGTGAGATATTACTTTATACTATATGCACATAACGGGAGTATAATGAAACGTAAAAATGTATATGGGCATAATTTTAGTTAGGCGTGTATATAAAAGAGAGAGAGAGTGTGTGTGTGTCTTCTCTTCTGTTTGGTTCCGAAAATGAAAAAAAATATATTGAGAGTAGATTTTCCTAACAAATATGGGAGGGAGAATGTATTGTTATAGGAAAAGTTTTTTGGAGAAGAAAACTCTTTGTCTCTCTCTCCTGGGTTGCTCTTTACCCGCGCTATTATGCAAGTTTTCTTTTGTCTTTATAAGAGAAAAAGAGGAAGTAATATGGGATGGGTAATGTATCTAGTATGTAAGTCGGGTGCTCAAAAAAGAGCACACACGTGGTAGGCTGGCTCCGACTTTTCTTTAACCCGTTATTACAGAGGCAAAGTTTAAAAGTTAAAGAGAAAAAAATCAGATTTTAAAAAGAAAAATGAAGTTCAGAGTGCATGCATGTGGCATTATGCAAATTACATTTGGATACTAGCGAAGGTGCCCCAGTTCACTTTTA
This sequence comes from Acrocyrtus sp. NNG-2020, assembly GCA_027744115.1. Lineage (NCBI taxonomy): Eukaryota > Metazoa > Arthropoda > Collembola > Entomobryomorpha > Entomobryidae > Acrocyrtus > Acrocyrtus sp. NNG-2020. The sequence goes on along the minus strand of JAHZND010001433.1, from coordinate 6,066 downwards.
AGGAAAGGAGATGTTAGTATTTGATTGTAGATACTTTTTTAAGGGTGGGGGGTTCGGGGTATATCTTCACAGCATTTGAGAAAATATTTTAAGTATTTTTAGTTTTTTATTACTATTTTGGATGGGTAGGAAGGAGAACTAGAGGATTAAGAATAAAAACAAGAACCGGAAGTTATGTTCATGATTTTCTCTTAAAAATGGAGAATAATAGTGAAGAGCCGAAATGAGAAAGGAGAGTGACTTGGCTCAGGGTTAACTCCTATAACATTTGCTTCACCAGCTCATTCATTCTCTCTTTCTCCCTCCCTTGTTTTCCTTCCAACAATAACAACAAACTTGACAATGACGAGTTGGCGTTGGCAAGAGAAGCCCCGGAATGTAGTGGTGAAATGGGCTTAGTTTAATAGTACTTCTGGGGAGCTTTGTTTTTGGACGCATTTAGTAAAGAAGAAAAATATTTTGAGGAGAGCCAGACGGAAAGAGCGTGTATGTACCTAAGCGTTTTTTAAAAGTAAAGAGCAGCCAGAAAAAACTAGTTAGGGAGGAGAATCCCGACGAGAAAGAAAGGGAAGAGCGAGCGAGGACTCTGCACTTGAGCGAAATAAATTGATTGAGGAAAAGTCGGGGGAAACGAGGAAGGGAGCGGATGTAATTTGTAATCGATGAATTAAATGGAAATTGAATAAATGTTAAATGTCAATGGAGGTTAGGGAGTGAGATGAATTAGAGGGAAAAGAAATCATATTAGGTACTCTGTCGCTCTTTATGCCTTTGGTTCTCTCCGCTGCAATTTTGCTCTCTTTGGGAGGGAAAAGGATCTCTCGGTCCAGAGAAAAAAAATCCAGTGCCATTGCCAATGCTAACGTTGCTTTTGCAACGGTCTGAGTCTCCAGTGATAGATAAAAGACTGGGTTTTTTTGGTGTTGGTGGTCTCCATCCCTAAACTTGTCTCTCCCTGTCTGCCTCTCTCTGGAAAATGAGAATGGTTTTCGTTTCGCGTGTTTTTATCAGCATTACATTACAACGAGATATATCGCATACGCGGGCTTTTCCCGATTGTTATTATTACTTTCACTCTCTTTCTCTTTGCCGGAATGCGCTTCTCTTTCTGTCTGCTATTGTTTCTCTGGGGCATGGCTAGAATGAAGGATGCGATAGAATTGGAATTTTTTTCCTCTTTTCCTATTGCTATTGTGAATGTGCTCTGCAAGTAAATGGGGATTCAGCTTTGCGGTTTGGTTTTCTGCTTGCTTCATCATCAGGAACAGGAGTAGCAGTGGCATGATGATGCCGATGCTGATTATGCTTTCTGTTTTGGGAGTCCCTGCTCTTACTCTGGAGGAAAAAAAACTGGAGGCAAGGTTTAGGCGCTGCTATACACCATACCCAAATGGTACTGAATTTTTTTTGGTTTCGTTGGTTTTGCTCGGGAGTTGAGGGAGAGAAACGAAAAACATTTTTGGGAGAGATATTCCGTTTTTGTGGCTCTTTCCAGTAATGCTATTAGCGATTGACGATGATGATAATGATTACTCCGCCACGACGAGACGCGACAGTATAAAGTCTCGTTAAACTCAGGTGGTGCTGAAGCTGAAATGCTAGAACGGCTGCTGCATGTGCACAGGATGAAAGTGAAAGGACCAGACCATATGGCAGTATTGCTTCCTATAAAAATTTGAAATTAAGCTTGTTATAGGAGGGCGGAGTAGTGTAATCTTGGAAATTGCTGAACGCTAAAGTTAGCGGGAAGGTTTATTCTCTATTTTCGAAATAATGTATGTGTAAGTTTTTTCTTCAGTTGAAAATTATCACAAATCAATACTGGGAAAATTAATTTGTGAAACGTAATCACAGCAAAAATATCTTGAAGGATGGGGTTAAGTATTTTTTATATGAAAAGTTAATTAATAGAAGGCTCATCGTTATACGGAAGGGCAGAAGAGTGAAAGGGAAGTAGAATGATGATGATGTCGGCATATGCTCGGTAGTAGAATTAGATATCCCTGGAGTGGAAAAGAGTCCACGAGAAGTTAGTTCTCTGCCTGGCTCCCTCTCCATCGTCCTCCTTCTAATTTGTAATAAGTCCAAGAGAAGATATGATTGAAAACCCTCTGTCATTTCCATAATTTTGTTGATATGAAGTGTCAGGAGAAGGAAATTAATGAATCAAAAGGGGAAAAATAAATATTATGGATTTATCTCCGGAATAACATATAGACTACGGCAGTGAGTGGTGCTGGAACCCTAGATTTATTTTTTCCCTAGACTACTCTCTACGGAGTTCTCCTAGTTCGTGACAAAACGATTAAGGAGGAAAAGCACAAGAGTGTAAGTTTTTGCTAGTCCGTCAGTTTATTCCTTAGTCCTTAGCTTTTCTCTTTTGCTCTTTGGTTTTTACCCTGGGAAAGGGAGAACGGAGTTAGAAGTTGGAATAGAGAACATTGTACTGGATATTATTTTAGGAGTGCTGGAAGCTTCAGCACGCCTCTGGCTTTAAAAAAAGTGGATGAGTGAGTGACTTGTATTAAAGGTTGGTGGGTGTGTGTGTGCTCAGAGGTAGTGGCAGTGGCAATTTGGCATGGATATGGTTCACGATGGAAAGCTAAACTGACAGGGATGGATAACACGGTTATTTATAACGCTACTACAAGTACACATGTATCAATAAATGAGTGAATGCTTCCCCTTTTCCTTTTCATTACATTTTGTTGTACACATGCATATACGAGGCGTAAACACATATTTCCTCTTTTGACTTAAACTATATGATTCTGATGGTGATGGAGGTGGTGGCGAAAATATTGTTGTTATGTGCGTGTAAATTCCATATAGCCTCCTTCCGTTTTCTCCCTGATTTTTTCCTTTCTGCTTTCTCTCTCCTTCATAGTACGTGTGCATTTTCCCTTTCTGGAAAACAGTGAGTGTTAAATGAGAGAAAAAAAGTTTAAGTTGGGTTGGATAAGAAGGAAAGTAAAGAAGTGAGAAGGATATATATTTTTGTTGGTGGAATGGGTCCTCGGTCGAGAAAAAGGCTGGGAGTCTTTCATCAAGTTAACTGGATATTGATGTTTGGTGATGCTAGTGAGGAGAAAGAGTGAGCATTTAGTCTAATGCCGTTTTATATATATTATTTTTTATACTTACAGGTTGCTGAGTTGCTAGTTCGGGAAGGGTCAGCCAACTTGGATCTACAAAACATTAATTTGCAGACGGCTCTCCATTTAGCTGTGGAACGGCAGCATGCACAGATAGTCCGGGTAAGGAAAAAAAAGATTTTTTTTGAAAGGGATACCTATTTTTCTTACTTTTCTCTAGCTAGTTAGCTCCTGTTCTTACTCTTGCTGGTTGATATATAACCTGGGAAGGGGGAAAATTGAGTAAGGATTTTTTCTGTAAGCTTCCGTCCACAATTTTTTTCTTTGATTTATAGCACATTGGATTTATTTATTTGAGACGAAGAGCGCATAGTACATAAAAGTAGTGTAGAGTCGTTCTTGTTAGGAAATTCTTTTTTGTGTGTTTTGCTTTCCTTGTTTCTGATAGGAGCGCAGGAAACGGGAGTATTAGATTAGATACTGAGATTCCTTCCTGATCCTTTTGCACTGTGTTGAGTCAGTGTACGGCAGGGTAGAAAAAACTCTGAGATTTGTTGATTAGCTTAGTTTTTACAAGAAGGAATCAGGCAAGAATTCAGTCTATTTAAGGATAAAAAATAAATGTTGGTAAAAGTCAACTAGTACGGTAGCACGTGCAATGCTCCGAATGGCCCAATTCTTTTTTGTTGGGAGTAAGGCTGTTAGGAAATAATGAAAATGGCTATTGATATGGGAGTTGCTTTTTCCAGTATACCGCACTAAAAGTATTCTGATGTGCTGTAATATAAATACCTATATATTTTTTTCTGCACATTACTATCTCAGAAAAAGAATGGGCGAGGGCGTTTCTGTGAAAAAATATGTGCCATTACCATGTATGCAGTTTTTTCCGAGGTAGTAACAAAAGTTTTGTTGGGATTTCGGTAAAAAATGTGGTTATCTGGCTGGCCATATGTACGCACGTAGGGAATGGATGATACCGGTGGAAATGTGAAATGGCTTGGTGGAGGTGGACGAGGAAGCAGTAGAACAATGTGGATATTGTTCTATTGTAGATGTGATTGTGATTACAATATTACGAGCGCGTAGCCTTGTATGTATTTTAATGCGGAGAGAGGGAGCATCAATAACTGGTATTGTTGGAGTGGGATGCATTGTACAAAATACAGTACAGTTCTAATGTTTGGAACTGGGACCAAGAGGAAAAGGGAGTAGGAGGATGGGTGAGTGTGGGAAGTGGCTTCCTAACAATTATCTGAAGGCATGATTAATACTTAAATTAGGCCATTTATGAGAGTTTGAAAATGCAATTAAGCTCGCTTTTGTTGAGCTCTCATTTAGAGGGACTGATTGGTCCCTGCCGTTGGCATCTTTGTTTCCGCGCTGCACTCCTTCACACAGACACACACACCAGCAGAAACAAAAGTAAAAGGAGAGTATTAATAATATAATTATGAAAGGGCTTTGAAAAGAATGGAAAGAGAGAACGGGAGAGAAAACCAGCAGCAGTCACTCTGCAATGAAGCGGAAACATCCTGGATGAAATGAAAAAGCTGGGACGACATAGACACAGACACAGACAGCAACAACGATGGGAAAGTCATTACGGTTTCCAATATGAGATGAAAAATGTAGAAAATAGATGATTATGGGGAAATGCACCTAAAATTTGTAACCGTCACTGGCTCAGATATTTAAATGTCGCATGTGAATTTTTTGTTTGGATTATGTTCACTTCACCAGTTATAACTAGCCAGTGAACTGAATGAAATGCTAAAAAACTGTGAGTGAGTTGTGAGGAAGTAACATTTTCGGGATGGCGACACCACAGAAAAGGGAATCATGCACAATGTAACAAAATAGTTTTGTTTTGGTGTTTCGGTCTCTCCCCGTCGCCGCTGCTGCTACTGACTTTGTCTGTGTGCATATGCTTGCTCGCTCATTCATTGAGAAGCGGAGCGTTTAAAAACATCAGGAGCAGAGAAAGCATCCAGGGTATCATCATCATCTTTCTCTTGCTGTGTGTCTTGTGAAAGTTGATATGTTGACAAGAGATGAAGCGGAAACGGGTGGAAGCAAATGAGATGACTTAACTTGATGATTGCCAGTGTGGTGACTGTGAAAATTGAGAAGGAGAGAAAAAAAGTTAAACATGTTTTGGCAATATACTTTTTTTATTCTCGTAGGACCTTGGTGACGGTGGCTGTATAAACTATTACAATTTATTGGGCAAGGTTTATGAGATGTCATCAGATATTACTACGGTGTGTAGAAGAATATGATGGGAAAAGGCTGCATAGACGGTTTTTTTCGCAAATGAAATTTTGTATGACATACACATAAATGTATCCTGGTCTTGATCACTTATGACTTATGACTATATTTTCTGAAGGGAATAAGCTGGCTTCCTTCTTTTTTCTGTGGGATGATGAAATGCTAGGAGAAAGTAGCGGAATTAAACTGGCTTCTTTTTGATTAAAAGTGAAGGCGGTGAAGGTGGAAAGAGAGGGAGATGGAAATTTATGTGAAGAAAAAATAAACTTGGGGGCGGTATAATGAAGTGTTGTTAAAGATAGCGGAAAAATATGATGGGAATACGGAAAAGAATTTTTTATGTGGGGATGAGTGGAGTGGTTCTTGTTGTTGGATAGACAGAGATGAGAGTTGAGTACAGCACATTTTGCGGCAAATATGTTGTTGGGAACGAAGGGATGAGCGCAGAAAATGTTTAAATTCTGTTTGCGCTTTGTATTGACGGTGGTTCGTCGGGTTTTGATAGAAAGGGGTAAAAAATATAAATATACAGGATCAACTATGAAATGGTTCCATTAATGCACTTTTTTATTTAATGATCAGCGGAAAATAGTTTCGTTTGGATTTACACGGTTTTTCGTTTTTGGAGATGGAATGGGATGGGATTTGTTGCTTTTTGTAGATGAATCCGAGAAAGCGGAAAAAATTGTTGCAAAAG
>JAHZND010001432.1:0-13324 GCA_027744115.1 Acrocyrtus sp. NNG-2020 | reverse complement strand
AATAATGATATCCGGGGTAATCGGAGTGGGAATAATGTGGTAGGGTCTGTATTTGTCAGCGCGCAAGATTTTCCTAATTTGGTGGAGGCTCAAGCAAATAACACTAATGATGGTGAAAGAGGTAATAGGCAGAACCACAGAGGACAGCGTGGGAATGGAAATCGGAGGCCGGGCAATAGAGGAAATCCACGTTCTCATCACGAAAGGAGAGGAGAGAGAGCGACCGATAACCGTGCAGGTTCCGAACCGTGCAGTGACGACGAACAAGGGGGCGTGCCGAGGGCATTTTACAAGAAACGAGAAAAGTACGTATTGACATTATAGCCATGGCAATTATATAATATTGACGACAAGACAGAATCTAGTCTAGTGAGAGTACATTTCTGACTACCGATTTGATTTTGTCTGTTGTATATTATCAATCAAAATTACTTTATTGATAAATACCAATTATGATAATCCTATAGTATAGTACTAATTTTTTGTATTGTATTCTTGTGCAGGAAATTTGAGGGTCCCGTGTTTGGATTTAAGAGACTCTATAAGTTTTTAGATACGAATCCCGACCAAGTTCTGCTTTCCATAAATAAAGACAAGAGTGACTGGAAGTTGCTCCTGGAATCTGAAGAACTTACCGGCGAAAAGCTTCTAGTAGCGATTCATGTAATTGGTGAAAAGCTATGTGTGGATGAACCTGTTTTACTTGAGTTACAAACTAAACGCCTTGACAGCCTGTTGTAGTAAGGAATTTACCAGAAAATTGGAAGAGGCGTTACCCAAAATCAGCAGTGGAAATTTTTTACAGCGAAGAAATCCGAACACGTAAGTGCAATGCTAAATACGCCCAAAAACAGCTTGTTATAGATAGTAATGAATTGATATCAAGATCAAGGGTATGTCAAGTTGACATTGTCAACAGGGCCTTAAGTAGCTTTACTTGAACTTTGGACATGTTTGCTGACAAAGTATCGCAACGCATAATAGTTATTTGATTGTTAATTAAACTAATTTTAATTTTAGGGAATTTCCAGTGGACAGCTCTCCGCTTGAAAGTGATGAACAGCATTTACCAGCTCTGCAATTTTCTGGTGAAGACAATGCCCAATTCTGCTGTTGACTTCTACCATACGTTGATATGCACTGCAATGGGAGCTTCTCTGGCTTGCGACCCAACAATGGGAGTTTTTAATAAGTTCAAAATGATCAATGAACAAATTAAAGAATTTCTAGACAGGCAACAGAAAAAGCAAGACGTCATCAATAATAGGAAATATGTATTTAATGACGAAGATTTGGAAGAGTTCGACAGTGAGCCCCCTCCGGAATCTATCAAAGAAATTGAAGTGATTCCCACGATAGATGAGCTACGTTTAACGTCAGAACCTTTCCTTCGTCCAAATAAACAGAAAGGTGCTTATAATGATGCCGATCATTATTTGGATGTCCAGTTTCGCCTTTTACGTGAAGATTTTGTGCAACCATTGCGCAAAGGCATTCGTACATTTTTGAAAGACCGCCATGAGTACATTACCAGAAAGAAGAGGATGCCACTAGGCGAAATTCGACTGTACACTGAAGTAAGGATCGAGCAAGTTGTAAAAGAGCGAGATAGCGTCGTGTACAAATTGAAGTTATCAGAAGCAAATTACAAAAGAATTAAATGGGAAAAGTCGAAGCGCCTTTTAACTGGATCTTTAATCGTTCTTACTACTGGTGATAATTGTTTCCATCCAGGAAGCACACATTTTGGGGTCGTATTTAGTCGTATCATAAAGGAAATGGAAAAAGGAGTCATAACAGTCGCTTGGGAAGGCACTCCTCCTGCATACAATGAAGACGAAGAGTATTTAATGTTTGAGTCGGAGGTATATTTAGAGGCATACAGACACACTTTGGAAACTATGAAGAAGTTGGACTTGACGAACTTTCCAATGAAAAAGTTTATTGTGGATGCCTGTAGTTCCGTGGAAGCGCCACAGTACTTAAAGAATGCTACAGAACTGTTGAAATTTAAACTAGTAGATGAAGATACTGTGTACATCTCCCCGCAACAGTTGCAATGGCCTTCTGCTGCACAGTTTGGACTGGATGAAAATCAGTTAGAGGCTTTTCGCGCAGCCATAACTAAGGAGTTTACAATCATACAAGGCCCGGTATGTAAATTTTTTAACGTTTGTACTAAATTTATTGAAAAATAAATGACCGAGCAATGTTTTAATGCAGCCCGGAACTGGAAAGACGTTTTTGGGATTAAAAGTGGCCGAGGTTTTACTCAATAATGGTAACCTGTGGGGAAACGAGGACGGGAAAAGGAATCCGATCACAGTAGTTTGCTACACTAACCATGCCCTAGATCAGTTCTTGGAGGGAATTCTGAAGTATTATCAGAGAGAAGAAAAGACTCCAGATATCATTCGAATAGGAGGACGCTGTAAATCAGAGAACTTGGCTAAGTACTCTCTATGGCAAGTTAGAAACCGGAATAGGAAGAAATTGCCCGGTGTGTACTGGGCAGCAGAGCGCGAAGCTAAGGAGTCAATTTATGAACTGGAAGAACAACGCGCGAGTCGTATGAGCGAAGTAACGGGATTGCAAGATCTTCAGGGAGTAGTTGACTTTGAGAAACTAAGTGGATGGTCCATGCTGCAACCAGAATTTCCCAAGCTAATGTGGAATCTTTTCCAAAAGCTGGATTGGTTTGGAATTGGAGACAACCAAATGAAGATAGAAAAGCTCTCTGAAGATAAAGTAAATCGAACAATTCGGGAATGGTTTCAAGTTCGGAACTTTCCTAAAGTAACACAAAGGAAGAAACCAGAAAAAACTGCAGCTAACAAGGTAGAAAGGAATCCTATTTTGGATGAGGAAGGTGAAGTCGAGGAAGAAGACTTCGATATCGATGAACTGTTAGAGCATCGCCTTGTTGATGATATACTGCTTGAGGCAGGAACCTCTAGTCAGATAAATATGGGGCGGCATATCGCTTACTTACCGGAATCGTCATTTGGCAACTGCGAGAAATCTCTAAGATCGTTGAACAGGTCTCTAGTAGAAGCCAAAAAATCCGGGAATCAGGCCTATGCTACTCAATTTCGGGACAGGAAGAAAGGAGATCAGTTAATACTAGAGAACAGGATGAAGTTTCTTGCAGAAATATTCCGGCTCTATAGGGAACAGTTGCTTGATTTACCCGATGTGAGTGATCTCCTAGTGGAAATTAGAGAAGGGGGAGCTGTTCTCAATCATTTTCAACGGCTACCAATGTGCACCCGGTGGGCTTTATACTTTGCTGTTGCTGAGCGAATGCGTCATCGGATAGCGGAAAAAGTGGCAGAAACTGAAAAGGAACTCACTAAAGCACAGAAGCAGCTTAGAAACATTATTCAATGGGGTGATGGTATGATTCTACAGGATTGCCAGGTAGTTGGCCTTACGACCACAGGAGCAGCTAAATATAATAATTTGTTGCAAATGATGAAGTCTAAAATTGTGATAGTGGAGGAGGCGGCAGAAGTTTTTGAAGCACATTATTGTCACTTGCATTACAGAACACTGCCAGCAGTTGATTCTCATAGGTAACCATAAATTAGGATTCATAATTATGATATTGCACTTGATTCGAGGTGCACTTGAATGAAGGTTAAAATTGTTTTTTATGGTGATGTTTTTGTCGAAAATGATTAAGCTGTTCTGCTTTTGTAGGTGATCATCGTCAATTGCGACCAAGCCCGACGGTATATAACTTGGCAACAAAGTACCACTTAGATTTGAGCTTGTTTGAAAGAATGCTGAATAATAAGCTGCACTGTTATCAGCTAAAGGTACGTTTTCTTGATATGTGTTTGCAAGTTTCCTTCATTTCATGAATTTCGCTTAACAAACTGTGACGATGTAAGTTTAAATTTTGAATCAATCTTTCTTTGAATGCGTTTCTTAGATGCAGCATAGGATGCGTCCAGATATTTCGGATCTAATTACGGGTCCCATTTACGAAGAACTGCATAATCATGATAGTGTTAAAGTATATCCAGATGTAAAAGGCATTGCAAAAAATATTTTCTTCCTGACGCACATTGAAAAGGAATCATCTGTAAGTATGGAATTTTATTATAGTTACCATTGGTGTTAGTATTATACATCTATTACGAAAATTAAATTTTTGTTGGGTCTATGCTGTAGGAAACTGATTCGCAGAGCAAGGTAAATAAGTTGAAAATTTATTACAATATGCTAAACTATTTTCATATAAAGTTTAGGTATGTTAATATTCACTAGTGAATACAGCTATAAATTATAAACTAGAGTTTAAATTGTCTTATGTAGGCATGGCCTTTACGTGATAGGGAATATGGAAGCAATGGTCGAGAAGAGCAAGACGTGGAGAGCAATTGTCGAAAAATTGGAAGTTCAATGATGCAATTGGTGAAGCGATGTATTTACAGTGTCAAATTCATGGAACATTGACGCTAGTTAAAAGTAGCGAGACATTTATTAGTCAAGCCCCAGAAGGAGGATGCTCACTCCTATGTGATACCGTGCTACCATGTACTCATAAGTGTACAATGGTTTGCCATATAATTGATAGAGAACATGAAAAATACAAATGTCGCAAACCGTGTCTAAAACTATGCGGGAATGACGAACATCCGTGTAGAGGAGCATGTTTTGAACCGTGTCCTCCGTGCATGGTAAGGGTTGAGAAGATATTGACCTGTGAGCTACGACACACAAGAGTTTTGCCTTGTCACAAGTCGGTGGAAGGAATTGTTTGTACTGAGCAAGTTGAAAGGACTCTACCCTGTGGACATAAGGAGACTTTAGCTTGTCATATCGATATTCATGAATTTGTATGCAAAGTCTCCGTCAGAAAAAATCTGCAATGTGGGCATCCAAAGATGATGGAGTGTCATGTTAATCCAACCACAAAAAGATGTTTCGTGAAGGTCATGAAAGACTTGCCATGTAAACATAAACAACAGGAGGAATGCTGGATGAAGCCTGACGACGTTAGGTGTGTGACAATTGTCACAAAAAAGTTCGAAAGATGTGGACATGAGGTACAAATATGAGTCGTTTCTGTCACTAACCAATTGCTTAGATTAAATTTGTATGGTAAACTTACTCTGTTTCTGTTCACAGCTCGAAATTAAATGTCATGAGAAAAATTTACGTATGATTTGCAAAGGAAACTGCAAGTTTCGTTTGTCGTGTGGACATGCATGTATTAAAATATGTCATTTGGATGACGACCCGGAACACAACTTGTATGAGTGCAAGAAAAACTGCAGTAGGGAGTGTCGTGATGGTTAGTTATATTGACGACTAAATAAGATGTAAAAAGTTATTAGGGTTGTGATCAAATATAATGAAAGTGATGTGGATTTTTTTTTGCTATTATAGGGCATAAATGTATTTTACAACATCCATGCTGCAAGCCTTGCCCCCCATGTAAGCAGGAAATTAAGCGGAACCTCCCTTGTGGACATGAAGCTGTATTTAGCGTGTCATACTGATATAAATCAGTATGAATGTCTTCAGGAGTGCGAACGGATAATGCAATGTGGACACAAGTGTCGTAATCTATGTTTCCAACCTTGTGGCCCTTGCCAGGTTTTAAACATTTTTAAATCACAAAGGTTTTTGAAATACCGTTCTTCTATATAAGCATATTGTTGAATGTTAATAATAAATTTTAATTCACAGACGATTGTAAAGAAACGAGCTCCATGCACCCATATGCAGGAAGTCCCCTGTCAGGACCCTGCTTTAAAACAAAATTGTGAAGTGGCTGTTCGTCCAAATAAAACCCCTGCTTGCGGTCACTGTAACACATTAGTCGCTTGTAAATATGATTCTTATGAAATTTCCGCGGAAGAACTTGCGGAACATTGCCAGTCACCATGCGGGCACACGTTTAGTCCTATTGATGGAAAAGGATGTGAGCACAAATGCAAGGGAACGTGTAGTAAATGTTGGCAAGGGAGAATTCATATGAAATGTCAATCAAAATGTGGCCGGCAGCTTGTATGTGGACACGTGTAAGTGCGTTCAAGGAATCCTAATTAATATTTAATTGTTAGAATTTAGCATTTACATCATGTAACTTTTGTTTCATAAATTAAAAGGTGTGAGGTGCCATGTTCTGCAGTATGCCCTCCATGCCAGAAGCCTTGCATGATGAAGTGTGAGCATTCAGAGTGTAAAATGAAATGCGGAGAGCCATGTTCAGACTGTCAGGTACCACTTTTAATTAATTTAATAGATTTAGTAATTATGAACGTTTTTGGTTATTGAAATTGAAGGTAGACCGAATTTTCTGATTTAATTTAATTTGTCATCGTAGGAGCCTTGTGGATGGATTTGTTTGCATAAAAAATGCACCAAGAAATGTGGGGAAGTGTGTGATAGGGAACCTTGTAATGAGCCTTGTCCTGAAAAATTAAAATGCAGTCATGATTGTGTTGGATTCTGTGGAGAACCTTGCCCTCCTTTGTGCCGAGTATGCGATGCTGAGGAGCTGACTTCTTTCTTTTTGTTGGGAAATGAAACAGATGAAGATTCTAGGTTGGGATATAAAATAGTAAAATATCTTCATGACAAACAGTTTTAAAAGAAAACTGTCGATTGTGTTTTAGCTGAATTGTCCCTACAGCACTGTAAAGGATCTTACTGATAGTTCATTATTTTTATTTTTATGAAAATCTAGATTTATATATCTGGAAGAGTGTGGGCACACAATTGAAGTAGAAGGTCTGGAAGGGTGGATAAATGTTTCAGGCGATGGCGATGAACAGATTTCAGCTAAATGTTGCCCAAGATGTAAAACAACAATGCGAAACTGCAGACGGTTTGGAAACGTGATTAAGCAGCATTACAAGGATGTAATGGCTGTTAAAAAGCGAGCCTTTGGAAATAAGGCTAACACTGAAAGAATGCAGAATGGATGGGTTGTTAAGCTTAATAACAGTCCAAAAATGGAACGTGTTTTCGGTTTACTTCATGAGAACATTAAAAGCAAACTTGTGAAGCAAGTGGAGATACGGGTTCAAAATAGAACAACGGGAATGAGGCAGATTCCGCAAACCGTAAGTTGAAAATATTATAAGAGAGTTAAAAATTATCTACCAATGTTTGTTAATTGATAGTTTTGACGTAGTTAGCTTTCTTTTTAATTTCCAGCTTGATGAGTTTTCCATGCAAAGTTTGGATTTTATTGCTGACTCTGCTGATAAGGTAGCAGAGAAGTTGTTTGAGTTACAAAGAACAGAAAAATTGGCAAGGCCGCAGTATGAGGAAGTTGTTCGAGTGTATAGGACTATGTTTGCCTCTATGCTGAAGAGGCACCCACTGAGCAGGCAGGAAGTAATGGATTTTAACGAAGAGTTGGACCGCTTAGACTATTTTCAACAGTTGATGATGAGACGCTCTTTGCCAAACTGTAACCCACATTATACTGCACTCTTATGGAAAATATAAAATGGCAAAAGATATTATGACGTCGAACTTGCCTTTTACGTATGTTCGAAGGGAGCAGTTTAAGCGATTGGTAAAAGTAAGTAGATGCCTATCTGTAGGCAATGTACATAACATTATTATAGCACAGTCCGTGGACGGACGGAATGCTACTGGTTCTAATTTAGTTTTTTTTATTTATGATCAGGAGCTTGATGACCTGTTGCGTAGTGGATTAGGGATAAGCGATCGAGAACGAAGGTTGATTTTGTCGGCTATGGGACAAGGTCAGGGGCATTGGTTTAAGTGTCCTAACGGACACATTTATGTCATCACTGAGTGCGGAGGAGCAATGCAAGAGAGTAAATGCAACGAATGTGGAGCGCGAATTGGTGGAGGAAGTCATCGACTAAGAGATGATAATCGACTGGCAACCGAAATGGATGGTGCTAGACAGTCAGCGTTTCCAGGTACGGGTATGATGCCTGGAATGATGTAACGGAAATGAACTACATATTTATAGTCAATATATCAAACCAAATCAAAACTCCGTGAAAGGGTACACACACACGCAGACAACAAGTAACTCTGAAGTTAGATTCATTGACATTGCATTGTAGAAGGAGGATGTGGTACAATGAGGGAAATTAATGAAGTCTCTTCTCACTAACCGGTTGTTAAGTCTCCTAGTTTAATAATAAAAGGTTAAGCAATTGATAATCAACGTTGATATATACATACTAGTTTGGTACCTACTTACAAAAGTGAAGCTGAACTGGAAGGTTTGAACCAAAGTGATAATGAGTTCTATTATGCTGAGCAATGTTATTTTTACATACATATGTTAATAACTATTACTTGATATTAATAGTATATTTTCTAATTGAAACTCTAAATAGTTAAAAGCTAAGCAGTCAGATTCATTGAATTACAAGAGTTGAATCAAAGTGCTACTTATATATGCCATAAAGTTGGTAAGTATTATAAGTAAAGGAATACAGAAATACCTACTTTAATTACATCAGAACTTGTATAAATTCACAATTATTTTGATTAAATTAATCGATTGTTTACAGAAAATACTGAACTCCGTACTTTTTTGTTTTGTTAAAGAAAAGGGTGTTTTATTTTGACATATTATCTACATATTATATACAGTTACAGCTCAGTATAATGCCATTACTGTCATTAGCCTACTTCTACTTACTCCTATGGACCTTATGTACAAACTTATTAGTGTCTCATAAGAAACCATAATTTCCAATGTAATGTAAAAGTCTCAATAGTAAAATGAAGTGTTAGAAAAATCCCGTTGGAAATTGTAAAATATTGTATATTGCTAAACTCCCATTTACTTGCACTGCCTTGCTAAACACAAGGAATTATTCTCTAATTATAAATAAATGAATATTTTGTGCGATTAGAATGCATACCGAATATGAATTGCATACCGATTAGAATGCTATTTTACTGACTCAAACTCTTCTTCTTTAACCTGTAGCAGCTCAGAATAGATCATTGTTTCATGGAGAAGTTTACCTGTGAGTGGGAGGGGACCTTGCTTTTCCTTTTCATCTGCATCCGAACCGAATTTCCATTGGAATCCTTTGAAAAACGAAAACATTTTATCCAGAAAATCCGGTCTCTCGCTTTCTTCTTGCTCTTCGGCTCGAGATTGAATTATGAAGACGACGGCATCTCGTACAGCACGGAACTTGACTATTGCTTCCTCAACTTCTTCATCGGCCGCTCCCATTTGTTTTAATTTGTCAGGGTGGAACTGCCGGCAGAGCTTACGACTTGCGCTGTGAATTTCATCGATAGTTGCGTCTTGATTTACTCCTAAAATATTGTAGGCTTCCTCGAGTGCCTCACTCCTCGGTAAATTGAAGATCCACCGAGTTGAGACGATCAACGATGGAAGAGGTGCCAATCGAGACAGCAATTCCCATTCCGATCCCACAAGCAATGATAACCGCCAATCCTAGGGGAGTGGTTGCTATCCCTGCTGCCAGGGCAAAAGTTCCAAACCCCACAATTTGGCCAACGGCGGTGGTTGCAATGCTGTCGATTATATTTTTAGCAGCTCTCTTCCCACTTTGGTTGTGCTTCCAGACGCGCCACGCGTTCCAGATGCACACTCCTCCAATAAAAACTCCAGAGAATATAGCAGAGTTTGCAAGAAACGCTCCAGCATTTGCAGCAATGCCGCTGCTTGCTCCAGCTGTTACGGAGCTGACCCTTGCAATTGCAGCTGCTATGTCGGAAGAGCTCTTCCCCACGGAGAGAAGCGCAGGGAGAGCTGCCACTCCACAGGCGAAGGAACTGCCCATCAAGGCTAGAAGTTTGGTTGAGGTTGAAAGGTCTGATAAGCTGAAACCCTTTTTCACCAATTTGTTTTCGACAAGTAGAACGGCGTCCTGGGTCTCATCGTCAATCAGTGCGCTGCTTTTGATTAAGTTAGAAACGAATGTGATTAAGGTAGACTTATCTTCGAATTCATTTAGCTCTAAAATCTGTCTGTGAAACGGTGACAGATCTGTATGACCTCCTTCTTTCCACTCCGATTCCTTCAGTTGGAGAAAGCAGAGGAGATGCATGTAGTTATCCATCCAGTCATCCTGTCTCCGTTGTATGCTCTCCAGTTTTTCGTTTTCATAAACCCTTTTTCACCAATTTGTTTTCGACAAGTAGAACGGCGTCCTGGGTCTCATCGTCAATCAGTGCGCTGCTTTTGATTAAGTTAGAAACGAATGTGACCAAGGTAGACTTATCTTCGAGTTCATTCAGCTCTAAAATCTGTCTGTGAAACGGTGACAGATCTGTATGGCCTCCTTCTTTCCACTCCGATTCCTTCAGTTGGAGAAAGCAGAGGAGATGCATGTAGTTATCCATCCAGTCATCCTGTCTCCGTTGTATGCTCTCCAGTTTTTCGTTTTCAATTAAACCCGCAATAATTCTCCAAACCTTTTCCATTTCGTCATTGTAAATTGCTGGCTCGTGATCTTGAAAGAATTTTTCAACTTCCTCCTTTTCGTCATCCGAGTTGCTGCGCTTTGCGTGTTTCTCATCCTCCGTGCTTTCCACGTACGTATCTCTGTTCAGCTTCGCTTCTTCAACCAACTTCCGGAGGAATGCCGAAAGGAGTATCGCACTTTTTGAATTATCAAGACTGGTAAGGTGGCTTAATGTTGGAATGAGATCCATTTTCTTACGGGAATCCTCAGACTTACAGGTTTTCATCAAGTACCACTTGAGAATATCAAGATTGTCCCTTTGCCCATTGTGATTAGCCGTTGCTATTTTTTGTACTTTTAGAGAAAGTACAAGAAGCTCTCGAGTGATAAGGTATTGCTCCTGCTCTTCACCTTCCATTTTGCTTTATCTAACTATCGGAAATTAAAATCAAATATTTTATGTGACCTTCGTAATTTTCAGTTACAGACTGATATTAGGTATATTAGATTTTACCTAGGGTCAAGATTTTTATAGCGGGACACTTCTCTCACTATTAATAGCTTTTGACACAGTGACTAATTCCAAACACTGCTACGAAGTTTCCTAATTATTGAGGTTGTACTGATGAAAGTGACATTTATCCTTTGAGTAACGTCACGTCATGACCTGATACATATGTAAACTCACTGCTGGCCAGCGCAATTAAAAAATACTGATTTTTAGAAGATAAGTCGTAAATATTTATTTATAAGGTATTTTATTGGCTTAGGAATTACTGTTTTCAGTATTGCGATTCCTACTGGATGGGACGCAGAACAGATATATAAAACTGATAAGATACGATCTGTGCAACTTTTAGTTTAACACTGCTGGCCGGTGTGAAATCATAACCGAATATGCATTACAGTACACGTTGCACAAAGGTAAACTGGAGAATGACTAAATAGAATGAATCATTTTCGTACAATGAACCACTGGTAGTCAATGCCAAACTGTTTTCCAGGTATTTTCAATTAACCTTATCGCCATTTTCACGCATTTATGCCTATCTTAAGTGCACAAGCTAATCACTACGTACAAAGCTCGTCCGTATTGCAACGTGAATTATGAATGCATAGAGCTGAAATGTGAATTCTGAAATTAATCAAGTCTATTTGTGTATACGAGTTAATAGGAAAATGTTATTTTCTGTAGATTTAAATACAGAAGGAGAGTGCAAAGGTGACTCTGGAACTTCCATATCATATTGCAATTTATCTATTACCAGTTTAATTTTAATTATTAAATTACATAGTTTCTAAAACTAATGCGCATTTTAACTAATCTAATTCAAAATATTTGTCAGTAGTGCTTCGGCATGAAGTTAAGTTTTCAATTAACCTTATCGCCATTTTCACGCATTTATGCCTATCTTAAGTTCACAAGATAATCACTACGTACAAAACTCGTCCGTAATGCAACGTGAATTATGAATGCATAGAGCTGAAATGTGAATTCTGAAATTAATCAAGTCTATTTGTGTGTACGAGTTAATAGGAAAATGTGTTATTTTCTGTAGATTTAAACACAGAAGGAGAGTGCAAAGGTGACTCTGGAACTTCCACATCATATTGCAATTTATCTATTACCAGTTTAATTTTAATTATTAAATTACATAGTTTCTAAAACTAATGCGCATTTTAACTAATCTAATTCAAAATATTTGTCAGTAGTGTTTCGGCATGAAGTTAATAAGTTAAGTATTAAATCTTAAGCGGACAACTTTATGATAAGTGCATATTATTCAATGGTGATGAAATGAGTAACCTATGAATGAGACATGAGCCATAGCATAGGGAATCCATCACAGTTTTCAGCCATGCAAAATTAAGGCTTTTTAATGTTAAGCTGGACACCTAGTCGGAGGACGGTAGAATGCCAGATCCTTCGGCCAAAGACTAACAAATTCATTCGCCTCATCTTGTATCTCATCATTCAAATTTGTCAATGTAGCGGGGCCTGATCCTAGTATAATGTCCTTGTAGTACCGTCTCAAGACGTCATTTGAGGTAGGAATTTGATTCAGCAATTGGTTGGTAACAGCTTCTGGAGAAATATTTGGACACTTTGAAACTTGTGGAAGGAATCGATGATGCGTNGTAGCGGGGCCTGATCCTAGTATAATGTCCTTGTAGTACCGTCTCAAGACGTCATTTGAGGTAGGAATTTGATTCAGCAATTGGTTGGTAACAGCTTCTGGAGAAATATTTGGACACTTTGAAACTTGTGGAAGGAATCGATGATGCGTTTGCAGTTGGGTTCGCATATTCTGGTCCCATTTAATACGATTAAGAGCCTCCATTACAGTTAAGCCAGCAGAGCTTCGTGGAGATGTCACAACTTCGTCTTTCTTTCTATCCGACCTGTAGCCAGTTAAATGAGCATTATTTAATTGAGGTAATGATAAGTGCTTTTTACTCGCCTTCAATTAGTTCTATGAACGTACCATATCGTATCAAAAATTTGAAGAGAGCTCCGATAAGCATCAGACTCCAGCTCCCCGTGACAGTTTCCATAATCCCGGATCAAAGGATAATACCAAGTTAGGAAAGAGCACACTTCCTGTCTTGCACCGTATCCCCCAGAGGTAACTCCAGTGCGGTTGGATGTATCATAAATGCACCCTAGAATACAGATATAGAAGAATCAGCTTTTCCTAATGACTGCAATCAACTATCAACTGCAGAATTATTAATAGGGAAGTATTTTTATTTTTGACTGGACTCTGGACTTACTGACTACAAGCATGTCACCCGGCAAAAGAGTATGCTCTTCGCGGAATGTTCGGCTGGGTTGGTAGTTGGGATTGATACTGTCGTCAGTTATAATAGCCGTTTCCTGAAGGTTGTTGATGCGAATTGCCCTAACACCTTTG
>JAHZND010001431.1:0-28097 GCA_027744115.1 Acrocyrtus sp. NNG-2020 | reverse complement strand
CTGCTCCTGAAGACGCTGCATTTCTAGTTGCTGCTGGTGATCCATTCCCTGGACGAAGATTGGCCGACTAACTTGGACCTGAGTGGATAGCGTTTGCTCTAGGCTCTCGAAAAATCTGACTTTTCCCACGAACGTGGAAGGCACAATGATTACATCTGGATTAGCCTCTATGGCGGCCACTGCGTTGGCGTCGGTGAAGGACACCGACTTCTTCAAAGGAGATACTGGACCAGCCTTGAGGATCGGCTTGGGGGGAACGCTCCCCGAGCGATGCTGCTGGGAGGCGGCTTGCTGTTGCATTTCTTGCTGCTGGCGCAGCATTTCCTGCTGCTCACTGTACCTAATGTCCTCCACTCGAACTTGAATATTGGGTACTGCGAGTGGGGCCTGTGCTACCTCGGGAGGCATATATTCAGGAAGGCCATTGCCAGAGAGACGTTGCGGTGCAGCGGAAACAGCAGTATTTACCACAGAAGAAGACATGGATGAGGAAGTAGTTTGCGAAGTCTGTCGAGTTAAAGTTTGTTGGTTAGTAGAAAGGCAGCTATCGTAATATGAAGCAGAAGAGCCAGCAGCAACTGAAAATGAGAAGACACAAAACAAAGCCCAAAAAGCAATATTTTTAGCCTGTTTTCAGCTTTTTTTATACTGCGCGCTACAACAATTAAATAGTAAATAACTAGAAATTACAAATTTATTTAGTGTGTGAAAATAATTTTTAGTTCCAGCGGCATAATAAGTAAACTGGTTTGCTGTGCCCTACATAAACGGCATGAAATTTTGTTGCGAAAGGACAATCTATACAGTCTTCAGTTCAATTTACAGGAAGAAGAAATTTTTTTTAGGTAGTGTGAAAGTGGAATTCTGAACTTACTTGGCGCTCCACCCCAAGGCTTTGGCACAGGCAAACTGTATGGATCTGCTCCAGCTTTCGCTTTTGGCACTGTGACCGGCCTCGTAGCACTTATCGTTGGTGGATTACTAGTGAACTCAGGAAGTGGTGGCATCGCTATTGGCTGTGATCTGTGAAATCAATTTACACTGCTTAATTACAAAAACTTTTTGATATTAGCTACGCATATTTTACTCGCAGATAGTTTCCCATTTTAATTAAAAGAGGGAAATTGTAAAAACAATGGCTCTGGACTTACAGAGCTGGGTTAGGTGCTGATGACGACATCCCGAAAATGGGTGTCTGGCCCAGCTTTCTCTCCGCAGCGGCAACAACTGTCTCAACGACTTGAGTTCCCTTCATCTCTTTGAAGGCAGTGTCTACAGAACCTGTTTCTAGTGCGGCCTCCCAGGGGGACTTCACCAGCATTAACTTTGGCTGTGTGAAGCGTTCCTGGAGAAAATATATTTTTTCAGCTCACACAGTCACGAAAAACACTGCAATATTATCAAAACTGAACACTTGTTTTTTAGCAGATTTTTTTTACCTGGATTTCGTTAAGCCGCTGAGCGTGTTCTACTCGAGTTCTGTCAATGAGTGAAGGTGGGGGCAGAGTTGGTTTACTAGGCTGATTCGTTGGGCGAGGGTATGACGGGCTGAAGGATGTTGTAGTGGTTGATGAGGACAACTCCGTTGAGCTTCGTCGTACGTTCGTTTCGTCCACAATCCAACCCTCTGACTTCTTTCTTCGCTTGGCGAACATTTGTGCACCTGTTTCAAGCCACAAAACACCACTCTCTTTTAGCACCGTGAAAAAAAAATATTTGCAAAATAGCACTGCGCAGACTATGTTGTCTACAGAAATGCGAGAAATCTTATCCTCTAATTGACTATAGAACAGAATGCGATTTTTTTCCGAGCCACTGACTGAGAAGAAAAGATCAACGAACGTACAACAACTTTTTTAACTGTATTTCCGAGAAAGTAAACAAAGGAGAGAGTGGGACAGCAGTTGCAGTCCGGGAATCCCCAGATAGTTCAATACCTACTTCAAGAATTTTACACTTTACACGCTCGTATTTATAGAACGTACTAAAAACCAGTGGTCCGTGCTATAGTCGCACTATTCCATTTACTATCTCACTATTTAGTCCTATCGACATAACGCACTTTTTCTGTTGATCTTTTAAAGTTTACTAGAAATCTAGTCTGGCATCTATTTATCTACTTAAATACGCTCCTCTTCTTCCCGTTTTGCGGGGTGGGACGTGTGGGACTGGCTGCGTAACGTAAAATTTACTCGTGAACCGTTTTTTGCATGCACCCACTTTACAAGCAACTAATGCACATTGCAATTTATTGACAGAATAATATATTGCAAAAAAAAGATGATTCGCGGGGATAAACACTTTCGCTACTTTGGCTATTGTTTTCTTGAAGTTTGGTCGTAGTATTGGTGGGAGATGGAGAAGATAAAGAAGACTTTTTTTCGATTACCTTTGCCAGAAGGTGAGTGTAAATCCTTTACAATGTCATGGCATACTTCCGGCGACAGAGCAGCAGGCTCAGAATAGATTCCAGTTTGCTTCAAAACTGACCAATCCTGAACATGACCACGAGNATAGATTCCAGTTTGCTTCAAAACTGACCAATCCTGAACATGACCACGAGGATTCATGACAAGCTTGAGAACCGGCTTTGGCTTCAAACAAAAAAAGAATTATGGTTACTGTTAATTAGCTTCAATTTCACATGCTGCAAACCACAATTTTATTTTTAACTAAGGAAAAATTTGGATTCTACCTCTAAGGACTGATCTTGTGACATATCGCCACTTCTTTCCAGGGAGGACTCATCCTCTCCGCCAGTGAACACTCCGTCCGGTCCTGTAAACAGAAAATCATTTTTTATGCTAAAAATAAAGGCTGATTGACTATTCAGTAAACTTAATTACTCCAATAATTTCTACTATTAAACAGATATGACAAATCATTGACCTGTCCGAACGAACAGCGGACTGTTCAGTGCTGGTGACAGAAGTGGCCCCACACTGGGGACCCAGCCAGCGCGAATCGCCATCCAAAATATAAATTTTACGCTACCGCTTAGTGCACTTTTTTACATTTTCTGTAAAACTTAACTAAAATAGACACTCTATCGCGAAAAAAAATTATTAACAAAAAATATTAATTGCACTATTTTTGTTTGTAAAGTCTTGCTGGCAAGACCGACTGAATTGTTTTTAGTTAGCAAACGATGCTATAAAGATAACATCTCTTTTTAACAGTTCCAGTTTGTGCTAGTCCTCGTTTTTGCAATTTATCATTGTGTGCTTCTATAAGCTTGTAAGAAGTGCGTGGGCGCTAAAATTTAAATCTCTTTTCTCTTTTCCCGAGTTGTCACCCGCTGTCAGTCTCTTCATGTTAGAAAAAACTTCTCAGGGTGAACGTAACTAAATTAGTGTAGTTTACTTTAACGATAATGATATTCTTCTTTTTAAAAAAAATTCGTTACTAATCACAGTCTCTTTTTTGCACGTTTCCCCAATAAAGACTAAATAATCCGGTCGTGTGAGGATTTTCACCTCATCGTTGTTAATTTCATGGTAAAACTAATTATAAAAAAAGCGGAGTGTGGTGGCTGTGGCAGTGGCAGCAAAAGGAGCAAAAGGGGAGTAATAAGTAAGAGCACACACGGAGCTTTTTTTGTGAAAAGCTTCTCAGAAAAAAAAATTAACCGAGACGTATTTCAGTGGAACGTTGTGGTCGGTCGGATCCCAAGTTGAGGGATGGATGGAAAAAATCGTACCGACAACAACTCCAACTCCACTACCAGCAAAACGCAAAGCCTATTTCCTGCCACTGGATTTGGAGGAAAAGCGGATGGCAAAAAAATCCATTTTTTTTCTACAACTTCAACTTCTTCTAACTCTGTTATACAAAGTTCGAGGAAAAAAAGAGGCATCCCATCATTGCATCTGAAGCCGAAGCTGAATGGAGCTGCGACAAGGCAGATGTGCTTTTCGAACTCGAAACAGTGTAGGTTATTGTGTACTTGCTCGGGTATTTTTATCCTGCAACAAGTCATCCGTCTTATACATTTTCCATCGTGAAGAAGTTGTAAACGAAGAAAATAATCATTTAAAAAGACATAAGACTCGCTCAACCAAACGAGACGTATAGGCTCAAACAAAATATCTTGCGAGTTAAAGTTATTATCACTTTTTATATCCTTATTCCTTCTCGTAACTTTTCTGGGTTGAGCTTTCCAAACAAAATTCGAAGCGACAGGGTAGGTAGGAATATATCTCCAACATTCACAGCACGCTACTAAATATATATGGGGAGAAGGACAATCATAGTGGAGAAAATATATTTAAAAAAATCGAAACTTTTTTTTCACTGGTTTGTGGCAGTGGAAAGAAGGCGGAAATGTAAAAGTTGTAAAATGATACGTGTTCGCGTTACATGTTCAGAGCGTTTTGTAATGTATACTGCTTGTTAATGTTCCCTGTTTAGTGATAGAAAAAGATGTGCATTCGATTTGATATGGTAATATGGCAATGGCGCTGATCTTGTCTTTCACTCTCTGCTCTAGTCACTCACTATAGTAAAAGGAGTCACTACTCACTAGTCACTGCTCACTCCGAGAAAATCGAATTGTCTTGGCTCTTTTTTGTCTCCCCGAATGTGTGTATCTGTGTCTGTATGTAATGGAGACGAGAGACAAGGAGACAATGTATTTTTTTTCTGCTAATAAAAAAAATTTGGTCTAGCACTGGCTAAATGGACAGGCTACAGATGGCTATAAGGTATATAGAAAATGAGGGAATGTGCTATACTTAGTTTGGTATAGTTGTAAAATACAATTTTGCAAGCAATTAAAGGGTGACTGAACTGACAATTGATTTAAGATCAGATTAGAGAGAGAAAAAAAATTGGACTTGGAGCCACGAGCGACATACGCTCGCTGTCAATCTTTGGGAGCATGACTGCACATTTTCATTTAAGAATTTTACAGCTAATTATAAAATACGGAGAATTACATTTAAAAAAGAGACAGAGTAGGGCCAGCATGGCTGTTTTTTTTAATATTTGTTAATTTGGAGTAACAAGATATAACAAAAATAGGAAAATGGATACTCCATCAAAAAAATCACTTTTCCTTTAGAGCTTTTCTCCCCAAAATTCGATTCTCACAAAAAAAACTAACACTTAATTACACCGGTTAAAAAAAACTAAAATTATTAAAAATTATTGTAAATTGTAAATACAACTTTTGCACGAGTTGTTGCTCAATAAAAAAGAGAGGATTTGGAAAGAGTTTTTTTTCAGACAGATTGTTTAGTAAATGACAAATTGCTTATTGAAGAGTAGTTCAGAGAAAGTAACAGTACGAACGAAAACATTTTTAAACGAACATACATAAAAGTACATATAAAAAGGACGGAGCTAAAAATTCGTTATAATTTTATGCTGGCAATGTGATGCGCGACTGTCATTTCTAAGATGTCGCTGATTGGCTGTTTGATTGCGTGAGTGGGTGTTAAGTAATCGTGTCCAGCTGAGCATTTAAACTTTGTTTATAAAAAATTATGTAATGAGTTGAACATGATAGTTTCCTTGTCTAATGCGAGCAGTATTATTTTGACTGTGTTAAAAGCGCAGTTCTTATAGAAATGTGTAAAAGTGTGTATGTATGGGGGAGTGGGAACTGGGAAGAGAGCTTAAAAATAAAATTAGGGTATAAAAAATAGATTTTTTAAAGAGAGGCCAGAATAGATGAGCAGAAAGAGTTTGGAAGCAAAAGTTAGATTTTTAATAAAAGAGGAAAAGAGTGAAAGTTGACGAGCAATAAATTTATCAGAGTTATTTATGCCGATAAAAATTTCTCAGAGAGAGATTCGAAGTGGTGAGTGGTGAGTGGTGTGCAGCCACAATATTATTTTTTATCCGCTGATGACTAAAATAATAATCCATTTTTTTTAATTAAAGAGGGATAATATGGGAATAATGGAAAGCGAAATTGGCAGAGATAAAGTGCTTTATCTTACTTGATCTTTGCGTGTAGTCCGTGAGAGGTGCGTCCGGGGCAGGTGTGAATATTTTCTTCAAGTCCACGGGCTTTGGAATTTGCGGCTGCTCGATTCTCCCACCATGTTCATCCTTTCAAAATCACATTAAAAATTTCCAGAAACTGTTAACAATCTCACTCCAAATATAACTTGTCCAAAAAAAATCCCACTAAAAACTAAAAAAAAACTATTTCAAGGGATTGTTCCTATCAAATCCCATTTTATGCTTCACATATTATTCCCACAAAGTATTTTCACTGTGATTTCGCCACAAATTAATTTCAAGTGCATACCCAGCAGTGTACTTATCAGATAAACTGAAAACGCAAAAAAGTAATTTTCCAATGGAAAAATTTCCGAGCAAAAATGCATTATTTTTTCTTTCACTTCATTGCCTTCCTACATTCCTTCGAAAACTGAATTCTTTTTTAAACGGAGTGACTCACTTATCAGTCTCCATGCAAGGATAGGATATTAGCAGGAGTCGTCTATCTATTCTCAAAGCCTTGCAATTGGGAATTTTGCGAGGTGACAGCATAAAAATGCATCATTCCATATATTGTGCTCGCAAGACATACTCCCATCTTCACACGCTTCCCAACATTTTCTTCCATTATCTTTTCCTGAATTTATGGGTATAATGACTACTATTTATTTACATATGACGAATGTAGCGCAAGTGGAGGAGGGAAGGCTAAAGGATAAAAAAAAGTTTACTATATTTAAAATGTGCGCGATTTTTCCTCGCACTCTTATAACAAGCTCATCTTCCTCTTTTTACACATTTTTTCTATAATTTTTTCCCCAAGTAATAATCAGAAACTTATAAATCCTCTCGAGTATCTCTTTTATTGTGCTCGTCTCCCTTCAAAAAAAATATTTCTCCTTCCTCGCTTATCTTACAATGTAATCCTGCTCATGTCAGGTTCTCCATGCAAAATATAAAATTGTGCTTTCGATTTTACATGCGTGGATGAGCAAACTCCTTCATATATTTTTTTTGTTTCAGCAGCACTCGTGAATTTCCGAACAAAAATTTTTTTTTCAGTTGCTGGCAAAAAAATATCTTGCATGGGTGGGTGGGATAAAGTCGGAGTGTTTGTTTTAGGTTGAGGGAGATTTTTCGGAAGATGAGAGTAAAAAAGATTTTTTTGGCAACTGCTTCCTCTTTCCTGGAGCAAGCACCTTTGCCTTGATTTGATTACGTGGCAGGAGATGCTTTCGTAGAGACGGAGCAGATAAAGAGATGGAGCTTGATAAAGGTGAAGTGAAGCCACTATCTGGTTTGCTCGGTGAGGATGAGGAAGATTAGATGGATAACTTTGCTTTAAAAAATTGATATGACTTATATGCGTGCATGTCGTAGTAAATGCGGTGGGGATAATTATTAAAGGGAAAAAAAGTTGGTGAATGAGTAGCTGCGGCTGTTGCGGGAAAATGCACTAATTCATTTTTCGGCTCTTCCCTGTCAACCCGCGACCGCTTTTTTTATCTCTCGAATATGACTCAAATAAAAAAAAATGTTGAAAAGATAGGAAAAAACTGCAGCAGGTTAGGTTTGGCGCAGAGCAATCTGATGATTTTTATGAGGGCTTTGTATAATTTTTTTGGCGTGGGCTTAATAAACTGCTGGTTTCTATCATAACATTTGATTTTCCATATACAAACGAGTGCGTAATCTGAAAAAAGGATTATTTCTATTATTTCCAGTAGAAAATAAAATGATAAAATGAGAGCCATCCCTAATTAATTTTGCACTCGTGTGGTGTATCCTAATTTAGTGAATGACTAATTCCGCCAACGAAATTTCGGAATTCCTTTTCCAGAAAAAAAGATTTTTTTTTAAAAAAAAGGCCTGGCATTATCATTCAGTTCCATCACGGAAGAAACGGTTTTAGAGTTAGGCTTGAAAAAATAAGCAAAAAGTCAGTGAATTCTACAACTAAATTAAGAGTCAACTTCCTCCAGATGCTCCTTTTCTTCTGCAAAAAAGAGTTGAGTATTTACACAGGAGCAGTATAATTAAGTTTATGTAAAATGTACCACCTACTCCACCTACACAGTTGTAATTCATGGCATGCACTTGCTGAAATGGGAATTTGGAATGATCTGCTCTTGGAACAAAATATATGTAAAAAAAATATTATGCCAAAAATCGGATTTATATGTTTGTCTCCACTTCAAAATTTGCATGCTGCACAGTTATTACTTTTTGTACTGTTTAATGGCCTAATGACTCCTCCTTAGCTTAAATCTTGATTTGCTATTTTAATAAATTCAAGGACAATTTCTTAGGAACTCTAGTGAAATTTTTTAAAAAGGCTGAAGATGGATTTCCGGCTTAAAGAAAATGTTTCTTTAGCTTGTTACAGAAGGCCAATGCTATAAATATTTTAGTGGTTTTTTAACTTATGCTCTCCACACCAAAAATGTAATTACTGGGGGTAATTAAAACGTCAGCTCGAAATTACCATTTGCGACGATAAACGACGAAAAGGCGAAGATTTCAAAACTAAACTTATTACCCGTGTCGTGTCGTCTCTCCGCAAAACCACCTTATTACCTTCAATTGTGAATTGAGTTGTTAGGAATGGAATTTTTATGGAAAAGTTTATCGCTTTTTCTTATCACCACATAAAGGTTACCACTGTTTGACAAAGTGTACAGGGAATAAATAAAAATTCATTACTTCCGGGTAATTAATTTTTACAACAACGACAATTACAATTAGCTCGTGCTTTGTACTCGCTACATTTATCCAGTGAGACCATATGCCCATGTGGCACTCATTTTATCTACTTTTCCTTGCAACTGACTTTTTTCTCGAATGGCACATGCCCAAATGTCATCACAATTGTCGCACGTTACAAAAACCTTCTTTAAATCTGCTTTGCTTTTGTTTTCGACTCTAAATTGTTAAAAATTAAGCAGTTTTTCACAATTTACTAACCAAGTGTAGTATTTTGTGGGTGAGGTTATTGATGAACCCCCTCTTTTGCGGGTTAAATCTGTCTGAAGGCTTTAGCCCACGCTGGGTAACTACCCGACTGGAGGTGGAGGTGGTCGTGGTGGTCCTACTACTGCTATAGCTCTTATTGATTAGCATCTTGATAAGTTACAGCTGTCAAAATAATTTTACTCCGAAATCAAAACTGGGACCTTCTCGGCATTCGACAATTTATTCCTTTCTCCACAAAAAATATTATTTTTCCGACGACAGCGCCACCCTCTCCTCACTGAACTGCAGAAAATATACGCCTGATTTAGGAAATGGAGCTTCAACGCAAATTTAAATTAGTAGAGAAGCCACGAAACGAGTCGGAAACTGGCTGTGTCATTAAAAATTATTGTGTCTGGAGTGATTGGTGACTGTGACTGGTGAGTGGTGTGTAGGATTGTGTCTGAAATCTGCATCTGCTCCCTCCTTCTCCCCGTCTTTTGGAAATATGTCAATTAAAACTGGTTACACAGGAAGAATGGAGAACACAAAAAAACGAACACAAAAACTTAATTACTCGTTTCGTCACGGATATTAACAGCATGCAACAACAGGTATGCAAAATCGCAATGTGATGCGGATCAAATGTCTCTTCACAAAAAAAGTAGACACAAATAAAACAGGAAGAATATTTTTGTTGAATGGAACTTGTTACAAAAAATATATTTTTTTGCTTTGTGTGTGCTGGAATACAGGCCGATGGTAATGATGCTGTTGACTACTTGAGTGATGTGACAATTGATCAATGTTCTTTGTTTGGCAGGCAGAAGAAAAGGAAAGGATAGAAGATTGTAATTTTTGTAACTTTTTTTTGCTTTGTCAACCGGAAAAATTCCTCACTTCCAGGGAAATCAAGATGTATTGGATAAGTAGGGAGCGGAGCGAATTATAAAGAAAAAAAAATATTTTTTTTGTAATGAAAAGGAAATTCCTTTACTTTCGGTTTACTCAGCTCACACTCGCGCTGTCTATATCGTCGCCACTTTTTTAAGTCAGCCAAATAAGCTTTAGTCTCTGGATATAATATATATTTTAAGGAGGAAAGTGGTTGGAAAAGAAAACAGAATAAACTGGAGAGGCCACAATGGGTGAATGGAAGAGGAGGAAATGATCGAGCTAGGAAACTTTTGAAAATTTCACAACACAAAAGAATGCAACTTTTGCAGACCCATTCCTCCAACCATATCCCAGAGAGATTTACGATTGCATGCTATTTGCTATTCAAAAGAGTTTCTATCAATCTCTGAAAAAAAATTCGAAAACGGAAATGACAGGAAAACTCGTCTGGCAGGGTATAGACTGGAGGAATAAGTCACGCTGAGCACAGTTCCACAAAAATACTTTTTTCCCGCTGCTTCCCCTAAATAAATCGAGTGTATTGTTTCGCTCGGGAAATAAATGTGAAAGATTTTGCAATAAGGAAAAAAAGGAGAGAAAAACTAAGTCTATTATTTATTTTAGAGTAAATGAGAAGCGGATACTTTTCCTTTCTCTACGGTCCTACACTGTAAATAATTAAGTTAATGAAAGGTAATTTTTCAGGCGGAGCTCTATTGTCTATAGCAGGAAAAACAAAGGTATTTCCCTTTTTTTCTGATATTGACTTTCAGATTAAAAGTTAGATTTTTTGGAGTCTTCTTCGTTCGTAAATGGCTAGACTAGATCTATCTTGCGAGTACGCTAACGCTAAATTTTTTCCTTCTACATTACTTTTCCCGTCTTTTCCCTTTGAATGTTTTAATCCTATCCGCATACACTATTTTTTACGGAGTGGAAGGGATATATCCGCGAAAAAAAATAATTTTTTATTCAAAACAAAAAACCTACATTGTTTTTTTCCTCCCTAAAAGTTAGATGGGAGATGGAGGAAATGAATAGGAAATGAACGGTGGCGATATGAGATGATGATGGCGGCGGCTTCTATTTCGATAGCGGCTATGTAACGTGCAAGAAAGTATACGAAAGTATTTTGGAATTGAAGAAAGGGAAATTATTAGGGAATTCCTGAGGTGGAAAAGGAGGATAAAAGAAGAGAGTAGTTAAAGCTAAAATATTTTTTTTCGTTGGAATACGAGTATATAGCTATATTATACACGTAAAAGAAAGGAATATTATGTAATCGAGAGTGTCACACATCACAAGATAAATATATTTTGGGAGAAGATTGGAAGATTGGAAGATTTGCAGATTGTATCTCGGCCAATACAGAAAAGAAAATGGATGTACTCTCTGATAGCTCCGTTCTCTTTTGTGTCTCAGGAAATATGGAAACAGTGTTTTAAAAAAAAGCTGTTTAAGCTTCGCTACTATTATATAGCACCGCCAACAAAGATAAAGCTCACTTTTTTTAATGGGTGAGGAAAAGAGAGAAGGACAAAAGAAAAGTGATATGGATTGGTTCACAAAGGGCGAACTTGTTTTTTAAAAGGAGTATGTGGGCTAAAAATTGTATAAACTTTTAATAGTGTGTTATGATATGGAGCACATGTAGCCTATTACTCTACTGCAGACGCAACATTTCGTAAATGTGAAAGTTTTGGCATTTCACAACTTTTACTTGATATATCAGCGAATGTCAGGATGTGGAGGGGGAATAGAGTAGCACATAGCAGCGAGCCTATATTTTTTTCTTGTAGTTTGGTGAATAAAATAGGAGATGAAATAGGCGAGGGTAGATAGATGATAGAGGCTCCATAATCATTTTGCTTATGATGCGGGCTTAACCTGTATCTTTGCAAATGCACGGAAAAAAGCTCGGGAATAAGCAGCTTCGTTACGTCTTGCAATATGCGAGATGAAGGCGAAGGCAAACAAACTGAGAAACAAAACAGCAACTCGTCCAAAAATTTTTGCAATAAGCATTTGCCAAAAAATATTTTTTTATGCGGGCTCCTCTCTATAGCGCGCTACATTACTTGAGTAGAAGTTACGTAAAACCGTAACGAATTGAAGTACATACGCTGTGGAGTTGAAACTGTAGTGGAGGAACTAATGAGTAAAACCCTTTTTTCTATTTTTGACTCAATGAAACGCTTTCTGTGTGCATAATCCTGAGAGCACTAACAAAACTGGTGGAAACTGCATGCTGACGGCGCTATGATTCTAACGGAGACAGATATATATTTTCAGTAAAAAGATAGTTCGCAAAAATTTTTATACTCAACCTCACATTGCAGTATGGAAGTGGTAGTAAAAATGCACTGCAAAAAACATTTTTAAAAAAACGCGAGGTTATCTATTTTTTCAGAATAGAAATGAAAATAGCTACTATACTGCAAGGTTTAAAAAACGCTAACTTTTCTACCTATTTTCTATCACAGTAATTATATTTTTTTGAAATGAAATGAGAGAGACATTCAAAAAAAAACTGTAAAGTGGCAAGGTGGCAACAACTGCAAAACTTGCAAGAAAAAAACCTGGATTTTATTTTTTTAGCGGAGTGCCGCTACCGACCGTCTTCAAAGAATGACGAGCGTTAATTGCTTTCATCGTCGCTCACATTTCTGAAGATTTGTGTGAGACGAAAAGTTATGAGTTGATTAGCCGAGCATTTTTATATTTCATGCGGTGATGCTGTATGAGCTTGTACTCCGTTCCGTTTTGTCCTTGACTGGGAACGGGAAGCTGAATGGCTATGTGCTCGTGCCGTTCTTTAAAAATTTATCGTTTTTCATTCCAAATTCGCAAATAATCCCATAATCATTTTTTCCGTAAATTTTCTCCCCCCATTCGTCAATTAGTACCACGCAGTCTGGGTCGGATAAAATATATATTTTTTATGTAAACATAATCATTTTATATTTTCTTTAATAGTGCATAGTGCACTACGTAAAAAATGCTTCGATTTTTTTCTGTTTACACAAAGTTCGTTCTTCGTCAATCCCCAGCCTCCTACCTAAAAATGGCTCGGCCTACACAAAATGTACTCAAAAAGATAAGCATAAATGCTCATCCTTCATATCGGTATATTACTACAATTTTTTTAGGTATTTATTTTTTTTCTGCTTTTAGCTCATCTTCTCTTTCCTCATCGTCGACGGAGGTTCAACGTATTTTGCTGCCAGTTCAAATTTTGTTTTTCCACCGAAACACCAAAAGGACCTTTAACCTGTCTCGAGTTTTGTCATGTGATTGACTGGTGGAATGAATGAATGACACTTCTTCCATTTCAGCTTTTTCAGAAGAAAAAACGGAAGAAGAAATCGCGTTCTCTCAGCTCACAAGAATAAATAATGCGCCAATGGAAAAATGTTTATTTCTACCCACTGGGAATTGCCATTGCCACACAAAAATAGAGAGAAAAAAATTTAAAATGCCCCTTCAAACACTTTCAACAGCTTTTCTTCACTTCTTTGCAAGGGTTGAATGAAACGAGGCATTTCCAACGCATAATCCCTGAAACCACCCGGTAGGAAGTAAGCAGGAAGAGGGGCAAAAAAAACTATGTTTTTGAATAGGAAAAATTAAATGGAACTCGTCGATTATATAAACTTGCACGGCTCTTCCTCCAATTGCAGAGGTAATAATATCCGTCGGAGGAGAATATAATTTCTCCCCCGCCGTCAATTTAAAAAAAAACCTGGAGGATGACAAGAGAACGATATAATGATGATGACGCTACTTGTATAATGTAAAATGAACGCAAAAAATAAACAAGCTCGACATGTTTTTGCAACGGGCCCGCTCCTAAATTTTCCCACAGAATATGTTTTTTGCATATGCAATTTAATCTTCCCTTCCTTTTCCCCTTCCTCCTCATCAAATGCAGGCAATAAGCGTCCTTTTGAAGAGCCGTTAATCTCAATAAACGTGGAAATTAAATTATGAGGAAAATGTTTCAAAGGATATCAGTGGAAAATGTGGCGACTGGAATTTATGGGAATCGTATATCACTCGCTTTTCTAATTTCCGGACTAAAAGTGCGCGTGTGGATTGGATTTTGTGGATAAAAAAGCAACTTATTATATTTCCTTACTAGCGCTGACTGCTGACTGAGGAAGTGGCTATTGCCGTTACGAAATTTGTACTTGCAAAAAATAAAAAAAATTGTGTTTTTTACTACCTAAAAGCTCCACCCTGTAATACACTTTCTCCTGTGCAGATGTTTCGTATCGCTGTTGGGAGAGTGAGTGATTCCGGTTTGGACGTTTGCGAGCGGATAAATAAATAAATAATAAGGAAGCTTCAAGATTAATCTCGTCGGATGTGCGCCTCGCGTCCTACTTCGACAATAATGAGTTGGCTCACACCCTCACTTCTTGTAATTTGAATGACGTTGATTATGTAAACAGAGAGGAGCAAAAACTTGAAAACTTCAAAAAAAACTCCCACAGGACCAGACATGTACGTGCGAGATGCAAACGGAAAGGGAATTTTGATACGGGGCACTAAACAATTTTGCGGACGATTAGGAGAAACTTAATTAAAAAATGTGCAAATGAATGGTAGGAGTAGTAAGTACGTACCATCATCACAGAATGCTCTTTCCAAAAGGACGTGGTCGTGGTGGAGGTGAAGGTTGATGATGAAGTTGAACTATCGTGGATATTGTTAAATGGAAATAAGTCGCTGGTGAACCCGTTACTGCTCACCTTCCCGGTGTGGGGTGGGGGAAGGGAGGAAATGAGGGGGTTGCTTATGAGGGACGGCATTCCGAAGGAGGACACTAGTTTAGGGGATTGAAGGGAGCTGAAGTGTGTGGTGAGAGGAAGAGGGGGTAGGGGTGGAGGTGGTGGGGGAGGAGGATTTAGTACGGGTGGAGTGGAAAACCCGTCGGCTGCGGCGAGGGACGACGCGGAAAGTCTCCTTACGTCAGAAGGTCGGTTGAGGAAGTAGGAAGAAAGGGAAGAGATGCTGGGGGCTCGGGCGACGCCCAGCAATAAACTTTCGAAAGGGACGGTAGCGGATGTGGTAGCGGTAGTGGTCGTGTCGACCTCTGCTGATGTACTTGCTGTGTCGGGAACGGAGCTAATGCAAGTTTGAATTGGCTGTGGCAGTGGCTGTGGCTCTGTCTGTGTCTCGGTCGAAGATGGAAGTGGTGATTGTGGAGGTTGTGGAGTTGTTGATGGGCTCGGAGCTTTCCCCGTTTCTGGGAAAGTTGGCGCTGGTGTGTCGATGTGCTCGGGAACTGTCACTGCTGACCTTTCAGCCTCTTCAGCTGTGGTCCCGACAGTGAGAGTTTCGGAACTTTGTGGAGGAGAGCATGCAGGAGGGAATCCGTGCTGGAGTTAACATTTCCCAGAGGAGGACAAATATAATTAAATACAAACGACATTTATTCAATTTCAGTATACAAATTAGTACACAGATAAAAATCGAAAGGTAGAGAAAGCGGCACAAGGCAAAAGACAAAATATAATCCATGCGGAAAAATAAAAGACTACAAAAAAGGCTAGAAAAAATGTCAGATACGTGTCACGGAGAAAGTAAAATTGCGAGAAAAATTTGTCCGCAAAGTTTTATTATGCGCCCGAATATGAAAATTAATCGCGAAAATAATTGAAAGATGAAGTAGAAATGATACTAAAATTAGTAGTAATAACGGCATGTGCAATTAAGTTTATTAATTATTACCTGTGTTTGGGACTCGAAGATCAGTTGGTCTGCAGACTGCTGTATGCACTCCTCAGCAAAGGCGATTGCAGTAGCCGGCTCAGCTCCACTTCCATTGACCAACGGTAACTGTGCTTCCGCTGCGCATGTGCTGTCGACGGCTGACAAGACTTCAGCTGATATCTCATTCTCTTTATTATTGCCGCCAACGTCTACAAGGGCAGGAGGAGGTCCCGCACTGGGTGCAATGCCAAACTCAACCCCTTCGCCAACGACCTTGTCGATTTCACTAATTATTTCCTTGAGTGCGTTCTTTATACTTTCCTGCTGTATCTCGGAAGCCCTTCCATTCACCTCAGCTGCAGCTGGCTCCGGCTCAGCTGTTTCGACAGGAGGAGGAGCTGTGCAAACTTCCTGCGGCGCACTTTCTCCTACAACCACTGCTGGCTCTTCTGGAAGCTGTTGAATCAGTTCAGGTTCGAGAACCTGTGGCGGAGGCTGTTCCGGTTCACTCGGAATTTGAATTTGCTCTTCAGGCTGAAGCTGAAGCTGCTCCTCTACCTGCGGCTGCTCCTCGACTGCTACTGACTCCGGCTGAGAAACTTCCACTGGCTGAGTCTCTGTTGGAGCGGGAGCTGGCTCGGCGGAATCGCCACTCGGTCTAATAATTGTTTCGATTTTAGAGACCTTCAGCTCAACTAGAGTGTTTCCCGCTGTGGATTCTGCACCAGAGACAGCTTCTGGAGCGGCCTGCAGCTGTGGCGGCTCTTGAATAATCTGATCACTTCCGGTCGAGAGCACATCTTGAAACTGCGTTAGCGAATTAACCTCGGAAAATGATGATGAGGATTCCTGCACCTAAAGCCCCAGTTGTGTCCACACAACAAAAAAATAAAATATATTTATAGAAAACTTTTCCATCTGCCCAAATTTTTTTGTAGAGTAATCTGGATATTTAGTCGGACACACATTGCCTCTTCTCTTACGTGAGGAGTTTTATAAACAGAGTAAAAGTCAAGGACTGCCTTCACCAAACAAAAAATCAAAGCCACAGCCACAACAACAGTGACGAAGTCGAGCCACGAAAACATACAAAATTTTGGAATAACTGATAAAAACTAGCCACGAAAAAAATATTTTTTGCAGATTTCCAAAGCTCAGAAACTATTATCGTAGTGTTATCAACTGAAAAGTAAACATTTTCGCAAGGGATATGGAAATCGAAGCGTGTGTGATCAACCGCTGTGGCCTGATTTGCAGGACCGACTGACTCCTCGCTCAACTAATGCTATCATTCATGCGTGTCAGTAAAAGTGGAAAAATGTGCAAAATCTGCAGAAAATTAGGCTAGCTTTAAAGATGTTGAATTGGAGTAGTAAAAAAATTGAAAAAAATAATATTTGCCAGTGTACCAGCACCAGCATCACTCTTCTTTTCGCTTCTTCAATCTTCATCCGTTTTTAATTTTTTTGATCTGGTTGGCAAAAATATATAAAAAAAATAAAATCTTATTTTTATTTGCAAAGGAAGATGATGAACTAGAATTTCTTGTCTTCTGTGAAAATTCGGATTTTTTGATTTTCACATTAAAAGCGGCAACGAAGCGGGTGATATTTCTACTGAAAAAATGTTGGCATAAAGCTAACCCACTTTTTTTTATATTTTTGAAGAAAAAAAGAATCTGAGATGAGCTACTTTAGACTTTTACAAGCATGCATGAGTAAACATTTAGTCAGCCGAGAGCTGTCGTCAAATTTTTAGGAAATAGTGAACTATACTAGCTCATTTTACATTTTGCAATTACCTATGCATGTTTACTTAATGTTTGCACTTTAGAGCACATTACTCATTGATATAAGCGAACATAAGCTTGTAAATAATTTTCGTTTCGGAGAAAGGAATGGGAGAGAGAGAGAGAGCCATGTCCGTTTTTTCTGGTTTAAGGGGGATGTAAATGAAAATGAAGATAATTTGGCAATATGGGCTCATTGCAGTATAAAAAAAGCAAAAATATTTTTTTTATAAAGGTCACTGATACATTTTAGCTGAGGATCTCATTAAGCCATCTGGTTGAGTCATCTGGAAATTAATACATTTTTTGGGGGAAAGGTCCACACAGTCTTGTTTGGAAGAGAAAGGGGAGGGAAAATCATCAATCGAGAAAAGTGGACTCTTTTCGTGATTTTTTAAAAAAAAACTAACCTGAGACGAGACAAAAGAGTGGACAGACTGAGCAGTGGAGGACGAGCTACTAGAAAAAATTGACTGTTGCTCCTGTACCTGTGTAGCGGATCCGTCGACAAGTGTCGAGGAAGACATCGTCGTCGAGCTGGAGGAGGAGGTTGACATGGACGAGATTTGTTGCACGAGGGAGCTCTCAATTTGCTGGTCGAGTCCACTCAAGGACTCTCCGTTGAGTACGGTGTCCCCGGACATAGTTCTCTAAATTATTTTTTACAACTTTTCTTTAAAAGTTTTTCTTTTTAAAACTTCCTTTTACGTGCACATATATATAAAAAAAGTGTGGAGGGAAGGTCAGAACGTGGGATGATGGGACGATGACAGAAATCCTGAAGTCTAAATTACTCTGAACTGTGGAGAGTACAGAAAACCACTTTCACCTCACTAATTTTTTTTCCTCTTCAAAAAAAATATTCTGTTGACGTAATCTAAATTTTTTTTTCTTCTTGCAGATGAGTAATATTGCACGTCAACACATCATCATCATCTCGGCGAGTACGTGGTGGTGGTATGCTCGATACACTCCATAAAAAATTGTAGTTTGTAGTTCACTCACTCATTATTTCCAACAGAAAACTAATAATTTTTTTTTGTTTTTAATGAGGGGCTCCAATAAAACTTTTTAATCTCTCGCACGCTGAGCTCCAAGTCCACCCCTTACACCATTTAGTTCGGACAAGACTCTCACGTGCGAATTTTAAAATCGTTTCTCTCACATTCACAGTCCACTTCCCTTTCCGAAAAACTAAAAAGTCAAGCCTTAATTAAAAGTTCACGTGAATCGAATTTTTCTACAAATTTTTGCAAGCAATTATCATAATTTGATAATTACGTGTGGGCTTTTTTATTATCTCTTTTTGGTAGTCGTTTGGTGGTCTCTGGTCCGTATGAGTAGACTAGCACTCACTCAAACGATACCGAACGGCGAGAAAGGACTAATTGGAGAAGAGTAGATTTTAAATGGGAGTAGACTGGATCAAAAAAAATATCTTTTTTTAAGTACTATATTTTTTCACGAGGGACGAGAAAAAGAGATAAAAATTTTTGTTACGAGAAAAAAAAGTAAAAAAATGTACAACTGCACAACAAAACAATTGCAATCTTCCCGTATCACTTGAGAAGAGGGAAATGAGTAGGTTTAGCCTTTAGCGGATATATAGTGGCACACGTCGACAACAAAACTAGGAAACTACTCCACATTTATTATTATTATAGTGGAGCTAGTAATGGCAGTAGTAAATGGCAGATGCACCATAATAAAATATGATACTGCCGAAGAGATAAAGACGTTGTAGGTCTTTGCAGTGAGCAGGAAAAGGCTGCGCGATGCTGAATGCTCGTCTGGTGGGAAATAATGACGAGGATGATTATACTTATTTTTTTCAGTGGTAGTTGGTAGTGCTAGCGCAGTAGCTCATACTTACGCGGAGGCTACTCCAATCCTTGGAAAATGGAAGAAAAAGTAGAAAGAGAAAAAAGAGATTTTTTCCCTCATCTTCTTAGACTTTTTTTTCAGAGGCAAATCTAAAATGTGCCAAAATCCGTAGTGCATAGGGATCGGGGAGTAAGGATATTTAGTATTTGCTGTGGCTTCCGTTTGTTTTTGTAGAAGCTTTTGAAACGGCAAACGGGAAAGAATGGGAGGCAGGTTCCAAATATTTTTTTTCGAGTCAAGATAAGTTTCTGCCAGAAGAAAAAAAAATGGGAAGGGTGAGAGAGAGAGGAATATGGATGAAGATAGAGGAGAACTATGTACTTACAAAGTACAAATTTTTACAGCTCGAAAAATCAAGATTGGAAAGGCGAAACAATAGAAAAAAGAGAGATGGATAGAGATAGAGCTCCATAATAATTAAAGGATAAGGTGATGGTTGATGGTGATGACGGTGACGATGACGGTGATGCCTTTTAAACCTAGAGCGGAGGAAAAAAAAAGACTTGTTGGAGTTTCCCTATCCTTTTTCAGTCCAAGAAAGTTTGCTCTGCTAGTCAGAGCAAATTGCAGTTTTCTGAAAAAAGTGCAGTCAGAGTGCGCTCGAACAACCGGAGCTCTTGTTTCTCCCCACCATTATGATTATACAACATCCGACTTTTATTTCCATGTGGAGGATACCATATTTTCGCCCATTCTCATCTTCAAAATAGTCTTGTACTATACTGGCGGGTCGCGGATCTTTCCAAGAACGTCTTCTTTGGAACCGACGCGACATGGTTGACGATATAGCTGCATAATACTACGACAAAATACAAATCGCTTTTCGCTTGTTTGCTCCCCTCTCCAGTAAAAAAAAGTTGTATAACTCGCATTTCATATCACCCTTCCTTAATCTCACTATCAGCTTTTTCTACAATGTCTGCTAATTTTTTTTCTGAGGGAATGATATAGCCGTGGAGTGCAGCACGCATGGAAAAAGTACGCTTTAAAATTATGCGAGCGTTTATCTGCTTTATGCTTCCTTTACCGTTTGAATAGCGTTCACAAGTTGAGCATG
This sequence comes from Acrocyrtus sp. NNG-2020, assembly GCA_027744115.1. Classification (NCBI taxonomy): domain Eukaryota; kingdom Metazoa; phylum Arthropoda; class Collembola; order Entomobryomorpha; family Entomobryidae; genus Acrocyrtus; species Acrocyrtus sp. NNG-2020. The sequence goes on along the minus strand of JAHZND010001431.1, from coordinate 7,848 downwards.
TGTGCGCTGAATAAATCCGGCGTTACTCTGCTCACGACATCATCTTTAACTGACGATTATGAAAGTAGAACTAACGTTAAAAATGTATATCGCGAGGATATCAATTACAGAAAGAGAAGATGTAGTCAACTCTCTTTTTCAGTTGCTGTTGCTGTTGCTGCCCTTTTCTCATGCATGCTAAAAATGCGAGTGAAGAGCTTCTATCGTTCTGTGCTATAGCCGATATGAGCGTATAAATATAAACCCTTACAAAAGAGCCGATTATGTCTTTTGAGAACTATTTTTAAAACACTTTTCAGTGCTGGTGCGCTTTTCTTCGAAGGCAAAATCGGAATGGCAGCAGCCGCCTTCTCCACAGTTCCACACTGACAGGAAAAAGGATCGTTTCAGCTTGGAAAAATCGGGTTTCTTCACCGAGTCACTGAGCGAATGGCTTCATAGCTTGGATCAATTGTATGCATCTGGGACTAAACTCTTTTTCACTTGGGAAATATGGCATATCCACTTCCGTATTGATTGCACGACTTTTGTGCTTATCGTGCACTGGTTAACTGGTTACCTATCGTCATCAGATAGCCGCAGAACAAAAATTTTTTTGTTGGCAGCAGTCCATTCAATTCAGATATCGCTTCTGAAAGCGAACTCGAAGAAAATGCAACCTGTGCACACGGTACCACTACCACTATGCAAAAAATATATTCATTAAAGGATGACGATGATGACGATGTCTGGCCGCGTCTGCAAGTTGCATTCTCGCTAATACCTAAGTGCCCTTTGATAGATTTTTTTAGTGCTGAGCTGAGTTGGAGCTGTAAAAAATTATTTCGAAAAAAACTCTACTCACCAGTGAGAGGTATTAAAATTAGTGGGGAAAGATTGACATTGACATATGAACAGAACACGAAAAGATAGAAGAGGAATCCGACATTCAGACAATGAAAGTTAGAAAAAAAACGCTTCTAAAAAGTTATAAAACTGCAATGTCTGTTGCTGCCGTCTTATTCGCTCCATTTTTTCAAGCTGACGACGAGCAAAGAAGAAAAATGCTTTATGCAAAAAACGCAAACCTTTTGAAAAAAAAAGATTTTCTGCTGAATGCGCAAGGTCACAAGAAGAAAAATACTTATCTTGAACTGAACAAAAAGCAGTAAAAAACGACAAGGAGGGAACTGTAATGAATCTCCTTTTGTAAAATATTGGACAAACTGCAGCAAATAGATGCAAAGATGGAATCCCTCATTTTTTTAAAGAAAACTTTGTCTTCACAAAATTTTCTTCGCCCACGCACATAACAAGCTCGTGCTTTTTTAATGCCGATGTTGCTCTCTATTTTGGAAAGTTTCTTATAAAAAAGAGAAAAAAAAAGTTTTTTATCCTAAAAATCCTTTTCCTTTGTTTTTTTGCAAGATTACTGCAAAATTAGAGCCATCTGCATCTGCACACAATGAAAGTGACTCCATCTATTACAGGAATGCCATTTGAAAGAAGTAAGTTACGACTTTATTTAGACTTTTTGCAGCTGTAGCTGGTTTAGACGCTTCAAAACTGCTGGTTTTTGATAACACCCTAAAAAAATGTGCATTGCTCTCACAAAACTGCACGCATTTAAGAGAATCGATAGGATATTTTCAATTTAGGCTAACATATTAGCCATTTGCATGTCTACCCTCGGAAAAAAATAATATCCGCCGGTTGTGTGATGTGTTGTTGATCTATTGCGAGCCAAAATGAAAATGGACTTGGCAGAAAACTAAAAGAGCTATAAGGCTGAGTGCATGAGACATATTCAATAAACTTTTATGATAGTGAGCGAGTAGTGACCGATTCACGATTTTTTTATTAGCTCTGCCAGCATGTGCCGGAGAGGAAAAGAGTAGCTTTTTATGTAAGTAGGTAGGTGGGCATAGTTGACAAAATGACAAGTTGTGATGCCAGATAGAGCCATGACAACGCCTTCTGGAATATAAAAAAAGAATTTTACTCGAAATAATGGCAAATGTCAGGTTGGAGAGTGGAAACAAAAAAAAATCTCATTTCGCTAAGGCAAAGTAGCTGGTGAAAGTTTGCTAGTTGCTCACTCAACTTGAAAGGGTGTAGTAGCAGCAGCAGCGAAAGGAAAAGGCGCAATACATCAAAATTAATAACATGACAATAAAAAGGAGTGTGGCAGGGTAGCCAGGAATTTTCGTGTAAAGTAAAAACGCGACAAGCGAAGGAGCTTTTAGTAGGGACGTGAGCCCAAAATTATAATAATTCTTTATCACAACCAACTTGCATTTAGAGCGGGGTAGAAGAAGAAAAATAAAACACTCACGCTAAGCGCAAACTAATATACTCGTGCATTAGTAATCAATACAAAAAACCGTCCGGTTTCTTGGTGTGCAATCCTCTCCTGAGATTATTCCTCGCTGCTAGTTCAGTCCGTGAAAGCTCAGTTCCAGGCAAGGTCTCTTTTATCACTCCACCGGAGAAAGGAAAGTGTATCGCTATCGCCGATCTAATTTTTCTGTATCAGTTTTCCCCGGAGAAAAAGATCTTTAGTAATATTAATAAGAGTGGAGATAAGGGTCGAGGATGGATCCGGAAACCGGCTACGATCAGACAATGGAAGAGGCTGCTAACGAGGAGACAACCGTCGCGGAACCGTCAACAGGGCAAGACTACCAACCCCCAAATCAGCTAGAGCAAACCCTCGCAATTATCAAACCGGATGCAATCAAGAAAGCGGAGGAGATCATCAATGTCATTCAGCGTGAAGGATTCACCGTGTTGCAGGTAACAACGTCTGAGCATTCTACATCTGTGACGTATGTCACATGTCACTCTTCTCACTTCTTAAAAAGAATTCCTAGTAAAAATATATTATCTTGACATGTACTTGTTCGGGAAAATTAATGACACTTATTTTTTCTCCTGCAAATTGATGATGTCTCGTGACGAGCAGGCACGCAGAGTCAAGCTGACAGCGGAACAAGCAGCCTCATTCTACCAAGACATGCACGATACGAATTGGTTCCAAGGTTGCGTTGAGAATCTCTCCAGTGGCCCTTCTCTCGCACTTGTCCTCTCCGGCCCGGGGGCGGTAGCCCACTGGCGGACCCTTGTCGGTCCGATGTCATCAGCGCAAAGAGCCAACTACCCGAAATCCCTCGGATTCCGTTACGGCACCAAAGGAAACGACCACAAGAATGCCGTTCATGGCTCCGAAACACCTGAAGATGCTCTCAGAGAGCTTCATTTCTTCTTCCCGGAATGTGAGTGAATACATTTTTTAGCTAGTCCCAATTAAAACTAATTACCTAGTCTGTCTAATCGATTTTCTCATAATGCATCATCCCTAAAAATATCATCTCAAGTCCAGCTGTACTTCTCCCAGCCCGCTGTACATATTGATTTTGCTGTATCGATCCCACTCATTTTATTATCATTTTTTATCATAATAGCATCAACCAGCCTTTCCTTTGTTTTTATCTGAACAGAGTAAGCTTTTGTACTTCCAAAATTACTCTCCACTGCACCTTCTCATTTTATGGTATTAATGCACTTTGACTCCATCCTGTCTTTCTTCCCTCAGCTACTTTTCTTTGAGAGTTTTAGCTCTAGCCCAAATCATTTTTTTTTCTTTTGTGTCCACCCCACTTTCCACAGAGTAGACAGTTGACGACTTTGCAAAAAAGGGTAGGGTTGAGTATATGCAAACTGGCGAAATCCATTTTTAATGTCAAAGTAGGTCAAAATTGCGACAATGAGGATGACACGTCGCAGCCTTTATCGTGTAATTGTGCGGTTGTTGTAAGGTAGCCACCTATAAATATATTAGTTTTTTGTCAAGGTTTATGGAACAAGTAGAAAAGGTTGTTTTTTCAATGGTATGCATAAAGAAATATTAGCTGCTTGCATTATAGATGAGCTTATATATGAGTGGTGTGGTGCTCATGTATTTCATTATGCCTACTCAAGCCGATCAATATTTTATTGTGTATTTTCTGGAGGAGGAATTTGTTTGGTCGAGAAGAGGTATTAAGTGGGCTCATTAAAAATTTAACGAGCTAGAGAACTGCCAATCCACTATATAATAATTTTCCCTAGCTTATATCGCGATTATTTTGCGGACAAGTTTTTTTCCATTTTCCATGTACAATGCTATGAACTTGTGAATATTTAATTTGTATAGAATTACGTTGGTTATTAGGGGCGAACTTCAACTTGGTTGAAGAATAATAAGTATTAACCTATTTATTTTGATTTGCTTGTAGTGATTGTGGAACCTGTCATTGCAACCAACTTGGCGTCCCACTACTTGAACCAGAATGTACACCCGGTTCTAACCATTGGCCTGTCTAAGTTGGTGCGGGAGCGCCCTGACGACCCCGTCCTATGGCTGGCTGACTGGCTCCTTGCAAATAACCCGAATAAGCCAAAGGAGCAAGGTGGCACTGGCAACCCGCAAGCGGCTGGCAAATGTAAATGAAGGCAGAAACGTAGAGGGATAAAAAAATACAGCGATTTTTATTTCATAATGGATGAATGGGGACAATTAAGACTACGAAGTTAATTGTGGATGGTACAAGAGCGTATTAAAAATAGCACGGAAATATTGTTTTTATGTATTGAAAACGAACTGTAATTAACTTACCTGTCAAACTTAATACGTATTTTTGTGATATCTGACTGACACTTTAATTGTGAGGATATAACGAATAAAATATGTACGTACAATTAATTCCATGAATAATTTTCTATTCTATAAATCTGCACTAGAATTATTGAGTAGCACTTCATTTTAGGTTACAGAAAATTTAGGAAAGAAATCTTGCACAGCTAGTGCCACCTGTGCGGTTCCATGAACATTTTCAGAATTTCGAAACGCTCCCTCAACTGCATTCGGGAAAGGAGTGAAAGGTGCCGTCAGATCTATCTTGAGCTCACCGGATCTAGCTCATCAGCTTCCCAAAACTTTGTTTCTGTTTTCAAAGCGAAATCTGAAGAAATCTAAAATGCTCAAAAAAGTCCTTCAAGACTTGGCAAGGCAAATGCATTTTTCTTATGTAGTCGATGCACCCTCGTTTTCTCAGTTGAATAAGTGAACTGCGCTCAATGCAAGGGCACATATTCAATTTTTTAAAATGAGAAGTCGAGCGCTTCTCAACTTTCCTAGATAAGAGCCATTTACATATAATGCATTAATTTTTTTAATGTATCTGGTACAAAACCAGATAAGAAAGGGGACTAGGTAGAAATCTGTTTTTTTTCTCCCCAAGTCAAAAGTCAATTAATTAAGGTAATAAAAACCATTCTTTTTTTCTTTTCTTATAAATCTCGCTCTCCCGTTTTCATAGTCCAACTCCTGAACCGCGTCTTTGTTCAGCTCAAAAATAAACTAGGAAGACAATAGCCCACTATTTACAATTCCATTTTATGAAAACTTTAAGAAAAAGCCAAAAACCAAAGAGCACGAAGAATCCACACTGCTCTGCTGTGATTCCAAAGACTAATACTGTGACTCTCTTTGTTTTTCTTAAATTTTTTTCTCTCTTTTCCCTTGAAATGAATCACTCATTTGTTTTTCTTTATGAAGCCTCTCCATTCACTCATTTCCAGGAGAGTGGACCTTTTTCCTGAAAATGACACTGTCTTTTTCTTTACCTCTTCTTTTCTTACTAACTTTTCAGCCATCCACCCAGCAGCAGCCCGCATATAACTAATCCATATTCTTATGCAGAGCACATGCACTTTTACTATGCTTATTTCTGAAAAGGCTGTGGAGAATTACCAGCCCATTCTAAAAGCAGCATCAGCATCGCAGACCCTTTTTCTATGATTTTTTTGGGAGTCCTTTCATTTCACTATTTTTTAAGCAGAGTAATAAGCGCTCTGTTGTTGAGGAGTTTATATTAGAAGAAATTATATTCCCAAAATATCTAATCCGTTTCTGTTATGAACTCGCTCACATGTGTAAGCTGCCCTGCTCAAAAAAAAATTTTGACAACAGACTCACTTTACTTTTACTACTGCGAAGTGTTATAAAGTGTAAAACATTTTTTTATATATTTTTACTACAACAATATTGGACCATGTGCACTTCCCAGAAACAGATCTCGTTTTTACTCCTCTCGCTCATCGTTGGCCTTTTTGGTCCTGCTGCTGATGAGCTCAGATTTTTTTTTGTTTTGTATTCCGTGTGGAGATGGAGGGCTGAGGGAAGAGAAGATGGAACACGCTCAATTCAACCGATCATCCAATTTCCTCAGCCAGTCAGTCTTGGAGCTGCTGCCAAGAAAGACGCAACCAGAAGAAGACATTATTGCATCGACATAATCATTTGGGGAGTTGTGTTGTGAAACTGTGCTTATATTGAGCGGAGGAATTAGCACAGAACACAGAACTAAAAAACAGTTTGTGTGGAAGAAAGGAGAAGTGATCAAAAAATAGAGATTCACTTTTGAAGTGAGCATGTTTTCTTTTGCTAATAAGGACGGAAAAAAGATAAATTGAAAATAATTTGCTCTTATCACGATCAGCGATAGACTCGATGACGAGCTTAAAGTTTTAGTTCGCTTGTTCGTGCCGGTAAAAATACAAAAGTGCAAATCTGCAAAACTGCCAATAAGTCAACCACGCCAGTGCCTTTGCGGCATTTTGACTTTCTCTACAACACGTACAGGAATATTGTGAATTTTGTAGTTTGAAGCTGTAAAACTCTGTTTGGATTAGTCTTCCCAACTTGAAAAAGTTGAAAAGACGTCAACATGACAGCCATAATAGCGCTTTCAAAGCACGATTAGTAGTAGCACATGCACTTTTTTGCATTTTACGACTTTTTCAACGACTCCCTATCCTCGAGAGTGCTTTGTCTTTGTGGAAAAAATGTTTGGTGGATTTGTGGCAGACGATTTTTCTCAGAGGTGAGTGAATTATTGCTAGCAGAAGTTGAAGAAAGTGAAAAGATATTTGAAAGGGAACAAAACGCGTGCGGAAGCCAATTTGCATATGTGAGCAAAGCAGGAAAGGCATGTCGTAATCACCAATCAGTAAATCTGATAACCGTCGCGAGCTCGAAATCTAATTACTTCCAAATTTAAAATTTAAATGCGCTTCTATAAAAAAGGATAATAGAGGAAGAGCGTCGTCATCAAAGCACAGCTGTCAAGATGCCGATTGTACACGGTGAGCAATTAATTAGAAAATCTTTTGACTAGAAATAATTTTTTCCCTCTATTTCGATAACCAGTCAATCCTCAATCTAAAATGTCTGGAGTTGGGTAGACAAAATTTTCGATTAATCTCAGAGCTCGCTTAAATTACATGCTTTACAAAATTACAAAAAATAATTAGCCTTGCATTTCATTAAAAAACAGGCGTCTTTGTTTATACTTGAGGAGCTGCAATAAGCGTGACAAAAACAAGTTTTGCCCGTTGCCCATCCTCCTCTTTTGATGTCGCAGTTACTTAAAAAATGAAATTATTTCCCGCTACAAACACAAACCATGAAAATAACTGATAGTGTCCTTGATGAACTCTTATTTATTCCGACAAATAAACAAAAAGCACCTAATTATATATGCTAAGGGAATAATTTTACTGATAGGCTAATTTTTTTTCTAGAATCAGTTGAATATATCTTATATGTCTCCAGCCAGACTTCTATAAGAAAATTTTCCATTTCTATATACTACGCGGCTGAATCAAACTGAAAAAAGAAAATAGAGTACCTACCGCTTATTCCTTTCAAACAATAATTAACAAAAAACTTAAAATTAACTTGTCCGCTTCTCATACTTGAGACATGTCTTCGGCTGCTTGTTACTGGTTTTCTGATTGCTTAACCAGACCTGCGACCTATGGCAT